>JAQBSW010002833.1:0-94902 GCA_029291075.1 Eudiplozoon nipponicum
ATGTGGCGAAAGCTGCAAACAGTTAATGTTCGTGACTGCATAGAAATTGTGCAGCCGACATTTCCAGTCAAGTTCAATGTATGCGAGACTGCTAGAGGTGAGAGCCGCATATCTAAATTTGATTTTCATATATATTCAATGCGGTTTGATCCTCGATAGTCAGTTTGCCGTCGTACTCTGATGATCATCATGGAAGGTCGAAACGCGTCAGTGCGTTGCGGCTGGCGGTAGTTTTGTTATGTTATTCGACGACTGGTTAAATACAATGGGATTGGTGTTTACTTCAAGCTCGCCAACTGTTTTTTTTAAAAATAAATTTTCTCTTATTTCGAAATTTCCATCAATAAGTATGCAATCTATACTGGGTAAAACGGCATATTTGATGACAAAATAATTTCATTTTCCTTTGCTTTTCACTTAATTTTTTTGTTATCGTTAAACACAGTTCTGCCACGTAACTTTAACTTAGGCAAAATCAGATCGCAAAATCCTGTGCAGACAAGGTGCTGTCCAGATGAGTGTTCGGCAGAACTGGCTAAATTTGTTGCGGCTGGTGCGAAAAGAACTTTTGTGGCAGACCATTTGGTGCGCATTGCCCGCGGGCACGCCAACCCTTCAATAAGTGACAGATGCTGTGAAATCGGCCATTTGTGATGGAAGTTACTTCGTAGTTGTGCTAGTTGGTTTGTGTGTGTGTCTGTGTGTTTGTGTTCAAACTTGTACCTATTTCTGACTTACTTTTGCCTGTCCTCAGTTTAAAAGACTTTCAAATATTAAAGCAATTGTGCAAGCACGCACGTATAAATACACACACACACACATGTATATATATATATATATATATATATATATATATATATATATATATATATATATATATATATATAATCACATTATATTGGCAAAATTTGCTTTTATATTGTCGAATTGGACTAAAATTTCATAAGAGTGCGAATACAACGAGTTTTATATCATATTGCTGCTGCAAGAGATCCAGCAATCAGGGTGGTTCAGTGGTTAGAGCACCAGATTCCGAAGCAGACGTGCCCATGTTCGAGCCCTGTCCGCGGCAAATTCTGCCCAGTACATGATGAGTTCCCAATAAGGACGAAACCGGTCTACTGAATGAATTGCCTTTTCTACACTATACAATTCTTAGTTTATATTGACGATATGTAAGTTATTAATGGGTCAGGTGCTTATATCAAGACCGCAATCTTGATTATAATAATTGTTAGCACCGCCCGCGCAACCAATGTTCTTTTAGTTATATAAATGGTTATTTCAATACCACTTCCCCTGGAAGGGTGGTGTCTGTTCAGTAATGACAGACTAGGGATGGCTAGTTATATTATATTATATTATATTATATTATATTATATTATATTATATTATATTATATTATATTATATTATATTATATTATATTATATTATATTATATTATATTATATTATATTATATTATATTATATTATATTATATTATATTATATATATATTATATTATATTATATTATATTATATTATATTATATTATATTATATTATATTATATTATATTATATTATATTATATTATATTATATTATATTATATTATATTATATTATATTATATTATATTATATTATATTATATTATATTATATTATATTATATTATATTATATTATATTATATTATATTATATTATATTATATTATATTATATTATATTATATTATATTATATTATATTATATTATATTATATTATATTATATTATATTATATTATATTATATTATATTATATTATATTATATTATATTATATTATATTATATTATATTATATTATATTATATTATATTATATTATATTATATTATATTATATTATATTATATTATATTATATTATATTATATTATATTATATTATATTATATTATATTATATTATATTATATTATATTATATTATATTATATTATATTATATTATATTATATTATATTATATTATATTATATTATATTATATTATATTATATTATATTATATTATATTATATTATATTATATTATATTATATTATATTATATTATATTATATTATATTATATTATATTATATTATATTATATTATATTATATTATATTATATTATATTATATTATATTATATTATATTATATTATATTATATTATATTATATTATATTATATTATATTATATTATATTATATTATATTATATTATATTATATTATATTATATTATATTATATTATATTATATTATATTATATTATATTATATTATATTATATTATATTATATTATATTATATTATATTATATTATATTATATTATATTATATTATATTATATTATATTATATTATATTATATTATTCTAGTATTTAAAATATTTTTAGACCTCGGTCACAATGCATAGGATATTTTTTATCCGCAGTGTCGTTACGTATTATATAAATTTTTAGATTTATTTGTAAACTTTGAATTGTTCTATGCAAAATTTTATCCACTAGTTACACTCACATGTATAGATGATTGCAGCGTATTATGGACCCGTACTAGAAGTACAATTAGTCAGTGGATACTGTTCGTTGCGGAGACCTAAAATATATTCAAATATGTATGAGGTTTTGCGAACCTAATAACAAATTGATTCATCTGTAACTATGAAGGATGAATTAAAGACAGCATAAACGGAAAGTATAATCTTATATAATCTCTCTAGTGTGTGAAAGAACAGAGAAACTGCTACTGGAATTGTGTATTAGGTGTTGCACACTTAGTTATTGATTGAATAATGTCACGATTAAAACTAAATGTGAGAATTGATATCGATCAAGGCCAGCGTGTATGGATTTACTGGAGTAACACATGTTCAGAAATAGTTCTAATTCTTAATTTCGGTGAACTTTAGCATACACTGAAACCCATCGTGTTGGAACCATGTACCGACTCGGTAACAATAGTGTTAGTACTATGTACCTCTTCGCTACCATAATGATGTTATCGGGTACTGACGCAATATCCATAGTGCTGCTAACCTAAACAGACTCGGTCTAAATATTAGATATGGTGAGTTGGCTTTGAAGTCGCAATGTCGGAGACTTTATATGAAATTAGCTTCACAACTTCAGGTTTACACATTCGTATAGGAGATTGTAGAGTCCAATTTCCACACATTTCTAAACCAAATATATAGTGGGTAAAGGGCGCAATACCGGCTCCTACTGATGAGTCGCCAGTAAGCACGAAACGAATGTGCATGAGATTATACTTTCCGTTCATTCTCTCTTTGGTTTATCCTTCTAGTCATAAATGAACTAACTTGTTACTAGGTGCGCTTCACACAAAACAAGATTGCATATATATATGTGTGTGTATATGTTCCCTGCCACGAACAGTATCAAACTGCTACTGAAATGAGAAGACACCTTCCTCCGTGCGATTCCACATTAATTAATAACGTTGACATTGGCATATCTTACGTGTGGCTTGTAAGCTAATTTATTGTTAGTCGCTCTGTGCCTTTAACATAATTGCGTATTAATTTTACCTTAGCAAACAAGATTCACATATGCAACTATTGAAATTTGTATATGAGAAATGTATATTTATAAAATTATCAGGTCCAAACGGACAGACGATGTAAAATAAGAAATGTTTCAATGATTTGTCCACTTTGTATCACATCCACGTGTATACAAGCTAGGGTATCGCCTAAAATATTTCCACCCTAAAATGTAAGCAAGCAAAAACCAGTTAGATTATTATTTCTTAGATTCACTATTCAGGCTCCGTTTCTCTAGTGTGAATTTTCTGTTTATTTGTGCTATTGCAAAAATTTCTAAATATACTTATTTTTAGATAAAAGTTTAAAAAATGAGACAGGAACGCTGTTTATATTTAGCCGAATTTCTTTTTCTCTGTGTCCATTATAAAGGCAATGTGGTGTATGATCTTTTTTTTTAAAAAGGGTAATTAACCAGCCTTTCGGACGCCGCGTATCTATATACCTGTCATATATGCCCCACGTAATAGGTAATATTAATTCAAATCGCGTGTATGGGCGGTATCACTAATTTTATTCATTACACAATTAATGATGGCATATGTCAATTAAACAATATGTTTTTTATTAAATCCAATTTTAATGTCAACTCGCGCTAGTGTTTACTAGTACCAACGCAGATCTGGCGGTCTTGTTTAGCAAATTCACTTCCTCTGTTTTTCAGGTAGTTACTTACAAACATTCTTTAAATTAAGTTAGCGAATTTAAGAGAAACGCCATAAATTGTCATATCTGAACAACGGCACAGCATAAATAACCACCGCTAATTGCACTACCTGACGTGTTTCAACGGGCCATGATCACCTTTAGATCACGACGCAAAAGGGACTAACGGATTACCGCCACAATGCATGTGTGAGGTATGAAAAGTCAGAATTTGTCAAGATTTTAACACCTTATAACCAATTTATGGCCGCATGGAAGCCGACTAATTCAGCTTGTCTAAGGCTACGCATTTTGCCACAGTTTTCGTAATTGTAGCGTGTTCCATCGATTCCTTGGTTAATTATGCTACATGCATTTTATTGGTGCACCATATTAATTAATCATTAGTCTCTGTTATGCCCTAATTACCTTCGCAAATTGCTCTTTGTTTACCACATGCTTTAGCATTCATAAGGACAATCTCTGAACGTGGATATAGCTTCATTAATAGAATTAAACTGCTATTTCATAATTCTTAAAAGCATTCTCTGCTGTATTTCAATGACAGTGAATGGTTTGTATACGAATTGAAAACACTCATACACGTAGATTTTAGATTTCATCATGCGATGAAATATGTCTTCTTCAGACAGTCATTTCAAATATAACCTCGTCATAAACACCCTTCCATGCGGGTTCCGGTCTTATCACTGTCGTCTTGTTCTTTCCGTTCGGTAGTTTGCGAAAATCAATTTCAAATTAAAATGCTTCATTCTGTTTTTCTGATTGACTTTAACTTGTATAACAGAAAAGATATGTGCCAATGTATAATATACCATTAAGTAATAATTGACTGTGCGGGTGGTAATAACAATCATTTAAGTCAAGGTTGCCAGCTTGGTATAAGCACCAATCCACTTTATCTCGGATGGGATTCGAACCGGCGTATATTGCGGCATGGTTGCGCATTGGATAGAGTCACAGTCTCCAAAGCAAATACACACCCGTTCGAGTCCCAGCCACGGCAAAGTTCTTGACAGTACTTGCAGAGTTCCATGTAAGTACGAAGCCATTCCACTGGATGAATTAGCTCGGCTACAGTGAGCAATGCTTGGTTTTTATTAACAATTGTATATATATATATATATATATATATATATATATATATATAATGGGTTTTTGTTTAAATAATATTTTCCGATTCTCCGGAAATTGAATTAACACTTTCTCGTTATCATTTAATTGTTTATGCAGTTTATTTTACCTATCAAGGGCATTCATAGCCAGTCGATTTACCATTTTAAACTTGCTCGGATGAAGCATGCTGTTACGTGGTTTAGGTGCTGAACTCTAACTGTTAGCGTTGTGAATAACAAAGTTTTTGGTGTAATTGATTTTTATGTCTGCCGTCTAAATGTTTCATTAGGCGCATTTTTCGAAGCTGAGCGACGCAATATTTCGCATTTTTGCGATAATTTACAGTTTTAAATGCACCACTTAAATTAACATTTTCGTTTAGACAAATAATTGGCCTTTAAAAGAAACATGTTGCACGACAGAGAATAGAGTGATTATCTTTTCCTTGTTGGGCTCAATAAGGTGTTTGCATCCACTGTCCACCTGAGTAATCAAGATAATTCGACTTTCGCTTTCGGAAGTGACCTTTTCAATCAATCATATAAACCCGTTTTTCTAGTAAAGCTCATTTTCAATTTCCAAAGTGGTTCTCAGTTTATATTATAAACTGAAAGAACGACTGATGAACTCAGAATCATACAAAATACAATTTGTCGCAAGATATGTCATTCAGCTAACGCATACTTTATTTACTTTGAACCTATATGAATTTAACATTATCTTCACCTACCCTTAGCTTGAATAGCTTTACATTGGTTGTTTTTTAAAGTAATGTTAATGTTGACTAATTTTTGCGAGCTCGATTCGGTCGAGCTGGTGGGTCTCCTTTATGCCAAAATATAGCTTTTTGCTTTGAAGAACAACTAACTCCACAACTGATATTCAACGTATCCACGATTTTATTTCGTGGGTGGTCGATTAGCGCTCATAGGTCCGCAACGAGCCGATTGGTAGTCTTTCTCATGTACGCGTTGATTTCGGCTTCATGGTGGCTGGGTGTTGATTCGTCCCATCTCTTCGATGGCTTCCACACCATTAGTACGAACACCTGAAAATGAAGTTCGATCGAACCTTGGCCGTTTGACGTTTCGGTACTTCATTTCCCAGACCTTCATCAGATATCTAATAACACTCTGTACACCAATCAAAAGACCAGATTTAAACAAACGTGATTAGTGTATTGAGTGATAATTGATTTTTGAAGTAGGTACTGGAAATAATGAACCGAAATATAAACAATCAAGATAACACGGAACTTCATTTCCAGTGGTGTGAATGCCTTCGAAATAACGGGACGAGTCAGTCCCCAGCCACCCGGAAGCCCAATTCAGCGCGTACTTGGAAACGAGGACCAATCGGATCAATGTAGAACTATGTGTGCTAATCGATAATCCACGAAAGAAGATTGTTAATACGTGAAATATGACGACCGCACTGTGCAACCAAGATTAAATCTCAGTTTTTGATTCTCCGTCGGCAGCTGCGATGTACTTCATTTCTTGTAGCCGTGTTTTTCGGTATAAAGCAACTCGCACCTCATGCATTATTAAGGTGAATACATGTTGACGACGATTCTCTTTACAGCTGCAAGTAATACATAGTTCTGTTCTGGAGACATTTTAATTGCGCTACAATTTTTAATCAGTTATTCAATTCCCTAGCGATTGTCTAGCTCAAACACTTCCATCTTGTCATTTGAACCTTCAATTGTAAATAATTTTGCTTTGCAAATCAGCCAAACTCGCAACTTTCTTAACCAAGTTCTGTTAGTCCTGTTTAAATCATGCATTCCTATTATACTGATTGTTTTATGCTAAACATTTATTCGAATTCTCGACACGAAAACTGTGTTACCTCTTTTAACCTTCACCAATTGTTAACTGCAATTAGTACTATGTATCATTCCTAGAACACTTTTGAGCTTTCAATAAGTTTTTTAAACTACACATGCGTATTCTATCTCCATATCTCTCTTTCTCTCTCTCTATCTATTCATCTCTTTCTGCCCTTCTGCCTCGCTGTCTAGAATTTACATTTTTATCATGCACTTCACCCTATATTCATGACAGATTTTTGCACATCTACGGCTCTTTAACGGATCACAGATGCCATATCCTAAGAATTTTGTCTCGTTACACATGTTAACATATGGCTCGTTTCAATTTCAACTGGAAGAAAATTAAGCAATATGGATATAAAACAGAGTAAGTTTTCACAGGTATAGTCAAATATATGAATTTATGTAAACCCATCGATATTTATTCGCCCAAATATTCCGATGTGGACATATATGAAATGCCTTTTTTTCTACCGATATAAAAATCGAAATTCTATTCTTTACGTATGTGAAAATTTCTACAAATGAGAGCTGTAAGAGAAGTTTTAAACTTTCTCCAGTAAAAAAGCGACAAAATTTTTAAATTAAAGAAGCACAAAGTTTCATTTCTCAACGAAATTTTTTATTTAATTTAGCAGGCATGGAATGAATAGATAACAATAAGTATTTAATAGAATATATTTTAAATAAACGGACTTGGTTTGTGCGGGCGGTGATAAAAATTATTATAATCAAGGTTGCGAACTTGATATGAACACCTGACCCATTAAATACATGCATTTGTAAATATAAACTAAACATCGTATAGTGAAGAAAAGGCAATTCATCCAGTGGACCGGGTTCGGCCTTATTGAGAACTTATCACGTACTGGCCAGAGATTGCCGCGGACAGGGCTCGAATCTGGGCACGTCTGCTTCGGAATCTGGTGCTCTAATCACTGAGCCACCAAACCGCAGAATAAAGAATTGTTAGATACTGCTTTAGATAAAAGATTCCGATGGAGACGTGCCCATGTTCGAGCCCTGTCCACTGTAAATTCTGGCTTGTGCGTGATGAGTTCTCAATAGGGACGATACCTGTCTACTGGATGAATTGTCTTTTCTACACTTTACAATTCTTAGTTTAAATAAATAATTAATTAATTAATAAATAATTAATGTACCAGGTGCTTATATCAGGATCACAACCTTGATTATAATGAAGTCGTGACATTCGCTATAATTACTCGAACAAACAAATTTATTATTATGGACAGTACGAGAAGAGTTCCCAGTATGGACGAAACGGGTCCTCTCGATAAATTACTTTTCTACATTATTGATGCTTAGTCCATACTGACAACTGTATGCATAAAATCTGAATGAATTTCACATCAAGATCGAAACCTTGATTTAAATAATTATTATCATCGCCCGCGCAACCAATGTTTGACTAATTTTCGAAATGTTGATTTCAATAACACTTCCCCATTTAACGTGGTATCTGTACTATAATTAAACATAGGTGGTGGTTAGTTGGAATTTCTGGTCTATAATCATGCCATAAAGGATTCACCTAAAGGTAAGGCTAACCAAAATACCTTGGTTAGGATATAATCGAATATTGTGCGTAGTGTACGGCAGGGTGGCTCAGTGGCTAGACCAAAAGATTAAGAAGCTGACGTTCCCAGGTTCGTTGACTGGCGACGTTTTGATATGCCATTTCCCATATCACCATCAGGCCTCTAATCACATAACACACAATACAATGCTCACGATAGCAACTAACCAACACGTTTGAATTAGTATAATAGGGTTGATATTTTTTTAAATGTCCACTGGTTTGGATGAGGCCAGAGTATGAGACTCTTGCTGAAGAAGTAGGTAATTAAATTGTTTAATAGAATTTTTTTTCCAAAACAAGTGTTAAATAAACGTCTGATCGGTGTTGTTGCTAAGAACGGAATGTTCTAAGATCGTAAGAAGATTAGATCGTATCACATTTCCAGTGGTTCACATGAATGATGATGAAGCCTTCGGAAGACTGGGGCGAATACGCACCCAGCCTGATTGAGGACAAAACAGATGCGTACTTGGACATGGCGATCAATCGGATCTTGGCGAAACTGTTAATGCAAAGCGACAATCCGCGAACGCAAATCTCGGAGATTCAACAAATGAAGTTCGTACTGTTCAAAAGATATGTACAAGAAATGAATTGTTGCGATAATTTGTAACGCATAATAAAATGATCTTTGTTGTTCCCGGTTCCTCTTTTGAGGGAATATATTTAGGATAATATTCTTTCTTCATGTATTCAAATTTTATCCCAACGATGAGACGTCAGTAAGCACGCAACGCACGACTAAGTAAGATTATACATTTTGTTCATGCCGACTTTGGCATATCCACGTCGACCTAATTCAACTAATTTGTTACTAGGTGCGTATTACGCAATGGATTATTGCTATTTATCCAATTCAAATCGATTCCCGTTAGTCTGTTAGTCTTCGAATTCTGCTGATTATTAACGTAAGTTAAAATGTTTCTCTATGCTGTGACAATTTAAATATATGGGTTTGGTGTCTCTTAAAATTAATTTAACTTGATATAATTAATTATCTGTTACATGCTTTGCTTATCAAGGTTTATAATATCCGTGTCCACATTTTATGTCGATGTGTTTCTATACTTATCATCAAGTACGGTCTTTAGTTATATATATATATATATATATATATATATATATATAAAATTTTTTTGTAAACCTTGATCAATGATCATAATAATAATGGAAATTTCAGAATATCCTCGTGCATCACGTATGTGTACAAGTAGCCATAACGGTTAACAATTTATATAATTAAACGAACATTGGTTGCGCGGGTGTTGATAACAATTATTATAATCAAGTTTGCGGTCTTGATATAAACACCTGACCCATTAATTACTTACATTTTGTCAGTAAAAACTAAGAATTGTATAGTGTAGAAAAGGCAATTCATCCAGTAGACCGGTTTCGTTCTTATTGGGAACTCATCATGTACTGGCCAGAATTTGCCGCGGACAGGACTCGAACCTGGGCATGACTGCTTCGGAATCTGGTGCTCTAACCACTGAGCCGTCCTGCCGCACACTACAGTGCACACAATTTTCAGTTATATACTAACTAATGTAACTTGGTTAGTCTATTTTTTCTTTTAGGTGGAGCTCATATGGCATCCATTTAGACCCAAAGTTCCAACTAGCCATCCCTAGTCTGTCATTACTGAACAGACACCACACTACATGGAGAAGTGGTATTGACATGAACATTTATATAATTAAACGAACATTGATTGCGCGGGTGGTGATAACAATTATTATAATCAAGATTGCGGTCTTGATATAAACACCTGACCCATTAATTAATAATTTAGCTAACTATTATTTCGTGCATATGTGCATCTAAAAAGTTTCGGTAAAGTCACTGAATGTCAATATATCGAATCACGTGTTAGATATATCTATTATTACTAGATGAATATTTGTGTCAAGATTGCACATATTTGGAATCTTTTTCACTCTTTAGATTTCAATTAATATTTTTCCAATAATGTGACATTAAGTAATCAGTGATCAAGTCAGTGGTCAGCCGATGGACAGATTTAATACAAAATTATCTGCACCAGTGATACAATAAGGTTGGGATAAGTTATCAATAGTTTACTTAAATCAATACTGCTATCTTCATTTAAATAACTGTTATCGCTGCTCCGCAAACCAATGATCTTTTGACATAAAATTAGACTTTTTACCAAAATGCGCCATTAAAATATGAAAATAGAATAACAGCGAATCAGACCTACTAAAATAAAATCATAACAATATAGAGAGGAAAGAGGATAAATGACGTAAAGCATTTGTTATTATGTGTTACTGTAATTAACACACTAAGTTAATATATAAAATAAAGTTACAACAAATGATGATTGCTAATATAATGTTTGGCAATGTAATTTATCATTGCTTTGATTGGCAAGGCGTCAATTTTTAAAGTCACAATTAAGCTAATTTTTATCCAACAAACTTTAATCCTTATATATAAATCAAAATCAGAAAAATTATTTATATATATATATAATTTTCGGATTTACTTTAATGCTAAATTGATAAAATGGCCAAGCATAAACATTTTGCAGCTTTCGCCATATATATATATATATATATATATATATATATATATATATATATATATATATATATATATATATATATATATATATATATATATATAAACTTTATTTTTGGCTATTCATCGATGAATTTATATTAGTGAAAGACGTGATGTTAGCCGTTGTCATCGGAAAGATCTGTTAAGTACACTTACCTCCAATGAGTCTTTTCTCCATAACGTAATTCTTTCATTGCAATTTCAACATAAGTGTGAGCATACACTTCTAATGAAATGCATTTTTGACAGTGTTTTTCTGAAAGACATGTCAATAAAGTCCTACGCAATTTAATTTATTTCGCCTTTGATATTTAAACCAGGAAACGACTATCTTGCAGATCTCAATGTCGGGCCAGAAGGTTTCCGATGTGAATAATTGGATTGGTATTTATCTCCTGTCGCAAAATTAATTAAAATATCGCTTCATAGGTAATTAATTGAATTTTGATATACTTAGACTGTTTTGCTCTTCCATTAAAAAGAAATTGACAGACAAATTTGTCACAAAGTCAGTTCAGTCCATATGACATGCGTCCCACTTTGCCCATAAGTGATTAATAAACTGTCACCTGACCTGACCACAAAATGTACTGTCATTATCGTCGATAAAGCATGCTTCCTTACGCTATTGCCCCATACCCGCCTACGCCAGACTTGTTTAATCACAAAACGACAACATTCTAAAGTGGTATTTTGTTATAAACTGAGAGATTTATACATATTTCTGCAAGCCATCTTGATAAGTGTTCTGTAAGCACATTTTTTACAAGCTCAAATAAAAAGAGATCATTTGTCCAATATTGACAACTTACTACTTACCTGCTGTCGCGTTGTGATTTGATGTCAGTGGCGCAGTATGATTGAAAAAGACACGTGTTTTAAGCGAAACCAACGTATTTAGGTTGGCCGTATGATAATTTGTCCACTTAAATCCACGACAGCATTGGGATATTTTTTTTACTTCAGTAGAGGTCAGTTGTCTTCCGTAAACGTTTGCGGAAGTTTTTTCTAATCTTTCACCGAGGTAGCAATGTTTCACCGATATACTTTGGTTGGAATCACGTTGTCTAAATGGGGAACGGAGAATAATATACACGATTTGTTTGATTTTAGATTTAGAAAAACGTACATAAGAACCACTTTATGTGTTCTAATCAATCTAAGCGGAATTAACTCACCACAGAGAATGGAAATCATAATTGTATTTTTCCCTCATGATTCGATTTATTTAGTGGACCCGAGATCCCAGTCGGGTAGATTTAAACGTGTGAAGGATACGGGGAGAAAAATTGCTGAATTGACTGGGCTACACTATACTTGTCTTATTCCACAAAATTTTGTAGCTGTGCAGTTGTTCTGACCATGTTAGGAAATAATTTAGCGCCTTGCTTCGCAGAGAAAACTTTTAATAACTACTATTTACATTGGCGACTTTGACATTTATTTAACAGGCGCATGATTTAACTTGCGTCAGTTCATCGTAAGATCATGCAGCTTGGCCAGTGCTGAGGATCATGTTAGTCCTTAGACTATACATCCTCAAGAAGACTTCAGTCTAAATCGAAAATTTTCATAGCGGTAAATATGCACTTTTACAATAACCAACACAGTAAAACAACCGTCAGTTACACGCACTGACGCGTTTCGACCTTACATGCTCATCATCGACGGGAAACTGACTAGCGAGGATCAAACCGCATTGCATATAAATATGGAAAGCAAAATTAGATATGCGGCTCTCACCTCTCGCAGTCTCGCATACATTTTATTTGAATGAAAAAACTAATGCACGTGACTGCATAGACATTGTGCAACAGGAATTTTCAGTCAAGTGCAATGTGTGTGAGACTACTAGAGATGAGAGCCGCATATGTAATTTTGCTTTCCATCTACATACCATGTTGTTTGATCCTCGCTAGTCCGTTGGCCGTCGTACTCTGATGATCATCTTGGGTGGTCGAAACGTGTCAGTGCGTTGCGACTGGCGATAGTTTTGCTATGTTGTTTGATGACCGGTTAAATACAATGGGATTGATGTTTACTTCAAGCTCGCATGCTTGATTTAAATAATTGTTACCACCAACTGCGTATTCTTTGATTGTTTAATTGTATCACCAAAACTCCGTTTTGTGACAGTAAGGAGCACGGTTCAGAAGAAGGTAGCAGGAAAAATTGAGCAAATTTTGTTAATGTCAACATTTAATTGCGCGTCAAATTCAATCACCGTAAATAAACAAACAATAAATAACGTATGTTTTCTAACTAGTAAGTCGAATTGACATTAAAACCAATTTTGCCCAATTTGGGTGAACACCAATCCTACTTTACGTAACCAGTCGAACAACTAAGCAAAACAGTCGTCATTCGCACATGTTTATTCGTTTAGAGGTCGCGATATCAAACTGAATAGCGATGATGATCAGTCAACGAACATTGTTGGCGCAGGCGAAGATAAGACTATTTAAATCAGGATTTCTATATTGATGCAAACACCTGACCCATTATTTAGATACATTTTTCAGTATGAACTAGGTAGTGTAGAACTTAGAAAAGGCCATTCATCCAGTAGACCAGTTTCGTCCTTATCGGGAACTCTTCACGTACTGTCGTGTATTTGCCGCGGACAAGTCTTGAAATCGGGCACTTCTGCTTGGGAGTGTTATGCTCTAACCACGCAGCTATTCTGACAGAATTTTCTGGAAAAATTTATGTATGTAGTTGGACTGGATTTTATATCATTAATGCTACATCTCGCCGCATAATTTCAATGCTTTCATGAATAGAAACTTTTTGCAGCCTTCGCCAAATGTAATCAATGATTGCTTAGTAAACCAGACGTCTATAACAGCTTTGTGACACATACAAAATTTATGCATACGATGAAAATAAAGAAAATTCATTATGGTATGATAATGTGTTTACAGGAAAATTTTTCACAAAAAATGTCTATTTATATCATCAATTTTCGATAAATTGACGGAGTTATTTTAGCAAACATGAAAACGCGCAAAATTATCAACACAAATCACTGAATAGAAAAAATTGTCATTTTGGCAAATTATTAAACAATGTTATTCAATTTAGCAATAGTTGACAGAATATATTATCGCAACAATAATTTTTATTGTCAACTGAGTTGCAAAGCTAAGCAATACATAATTCAACCAGCTTTAGTCCGATAGGTCATGTTACGTATTTGTCGATTTCAAGTCATATATCGAGGTGACTTTATTTTACAATTAATCATGAAAAATTAAGATAAAAAACCCATTTTCCTCCATTGATACGTATATATATATATATATATATATATATATATATATATATATATATATATATATATATATATATATATATATATATACGTATCAATGTGTGTAAACGTGGATACGAGTATAATGATAATTATGATAGAAAAATAATTTGTCAACGCGTCACGTCAAGTCTGTTTAGTGCAGTTATGATAATTTTGGAGATACGGCTGTCAATTCATTTCCGCCGTCATTTATTGAGTGGGATCCAGATAAAAATGACTACTCTGTACGAGCCTGCGGTCGGCTAATTCCGGTTGTGCACCCCTGTGTAAAATACCAGGCACGAGAAAACAAACGTACACCAATGGGGAGTACACGTGGTGGAGACAAATGACGTCAATAAAAAAAATAAACGGAACAGCAAAACACGCTTCGACCAGATCCAGTTAGCGAATGCGGATGGCATTGAAAACCCAGACCGGAAATTGACTTCACATTAAGGCATACGATTATATATATATATATATATATATATATATATATATATATATATATATATATATATATATATATATGTGTGTGTGTGTGTGTAAACTTCACTGAAGTTTATCTAAGAAACAATTAAGGAGAACAACTGTGCTGTACCAATCAGTCAAGAATAATAAAACCCAACATCATTTAAGAAAGTCAAATAAGATAAACGAATATCTAAAGTAAAATAAGTATCAAAATATATGTCGATATTTTAAATGGCAGGAAATTTAAAATAAATCAGTACAAAAATTAAAATTCGCTCTATATAACTCAATCCAAATCAATCTATCCATTTGTAGACAAATCTATCAATCCGTCTATCCATCTATATATTAGAACTTTAAATCCTATTTATTTTATTACTATTTTCTTATTGTCAAATTTTTTATTTGCTGTCATTTAATTATTGTATATGTCGTTTATTTACTGATACATCTCAGTGTGAATTTTTCTAATGGAGATTACTTACAAAGTGTTGATTTCACTATGGGATATTATTTCCCTTATTTCATATTCACGAAGTTATATAACATAATTTCTTCATACACGCCTTGTTTGAAAAAGCATTCAATTTATGATGATTTTGGTTGAAACTATGAAACATATATGAATTTAAATATAATTGATTATTTCTGTGCTAACTTTTTTTGCATTAACGATAGAAATTAATAAATTCAAGAAATGATAAAGCATGATTTTATAAGATAGCAACATGCGTTTCTAATTAACGAACATTGGTTGCACGAGAGGTGATAACAATTACTATAATCAAGGTTGCGATTTTAATATAAACAACTGACCCATTAAGTACATACATTTGCCAGTATAAAATAAGAATTTTAAATTGTATTAAAGAAACTCATCCGGTAGACCGCTTTCGTACTTATTGGTAACTCATCACTTACTGGCCAGAATTTGCCATAAAAGTGTAGTTGGAGTTTAAAATCTTTTAACTGTCTTGAATCAGAGGCACTGTTGAATACTGCTCTAACTACGTTTTACTGCTTTTCTAATGCGTCTATATTCACGAAACCATGTTCGTTCTTATGTTAAAACCAAATATATTAAATTTAACAGACAAGGATTTATTGTCCTAGCGTTTAAAAGTATTAAATAAGGACGAAACCAGTCTAGTGGATGGATTTCCTTCTTTTGCGGCAGGATGACTCAGTGGTTAAAGCGCCCGATTCCGATATCGACGTGGCCAGATTCGAACACTATCCATGGCAAATTCTGGCCAGTACGTGATGAGTTACATAATAAGGATGCAAACGGTCGATTGAATGAATTGCGTTTCTAAACTATGCAATGTTTAGTTTATTCTGACAAATGTATGTACTTAATTTGTCAGGTGTTTGAATGCTTTACTAATTTATTAATAGCACAATACTACGTGTATGTCGACATAAATATTGGATAAACCTATGGCACTAATTTGGCGAATAAGTTAAAAATATGGTATTATTCATGTCAAGGTTGTGAGCCTGAGATAAACACCAACAAGGACATTAAGAGTTTGTTTGTCCGTATAAAGTAAGCATTGTTTAAAATATGTAGGACAAGTCATCCGATAGACCGGTTTAGACATTTTCCGTGAACTCGTCATATAATTTGAAGAATGTTGCCATTGATAGAACTCAAACCAGAGAACATTTGCCTCGGCGTCTCTGATTCTATACACTGCATCACCATGCTGCTAAAATACAAACAATTTTCAATTCTATAATAACTTGGTTTTGTTCGCTGTCCTTCGAATAGGGCTTATGTGGCCTCCAATTAAACCTGAAGTAGCAATTATCCCATCCCAATTTGTCATTATATACCAGACACCACGCTATCTGAGAAAGCTTAATTGAATCGAAGATTTATGGATTTAAACACGCATTGATTGCACGGTTGGTGGTGGTAACGGAAAATATCTGAATCAATTATTTTTTTGAAATTTTGTTGCGGTGTTTACGCTTCACTCAATCCAATGCCGCGTTTTGCGTACGCGGGTAATAGCTGTACACGGGCAGTTACACAAAGATCCGATTTTTCACAATTTCCAATTTTGTTTTGTCTTTGATCGGGTTGAATTCATTTTTACTTCAACTGGAAATGCGGTTCTATCACATCTTTGTGATAGAACCGCATTTCCAGTTGAACAAAGAAGAAGTCAACCCGATCAAAGACAAAACAAAATTAGAAAGTGTGATCAATCGGATCTTTGTGTAACTGCCCGTGTACAGCTATTAGCCGCGTACGCAAAACGCGGCATTGTATTGATCTGAATCAATTGCTATAATCAAGGTTGCAACCGTGAAATAAACACCTGGCCCATTGTGTAAATAAAAACTAAAATTATGTAGTGTAAAAAAGGAAAAACTGTATGTACCTAATGGGTCAGGTGGTAATATCAAGATCACAGCCTTGATTATAATAATTGTTATCACCGACCGCACAACCGATGTTCGTCTAATTAAGTAATTGAATCAAGTTAGCAAATTTAAGATAAGCAGCAATCCAATTAAAAATATATTCACGAATATAAAATATGCATTGTACAGGACAGCAAAGACAGTTCGTTTAGTAGATGTGTTTCATAACGTATTATGACCTCGTTAGGTACTTCCCAACATTTTGACGTGGACAAGGCTAGAACCAGAGCAAAATTGCCTCGAAGTCAGTGACTTCGATTCATTGTGTCACCCACTCACACAAATCGCCACAAATAGCATACCTACCGCCAATCACACGTACTGACACGTTTCGACCTTCCAGAGTACGACGGCAAACTGGCTGGCGAAGATCAAACCGCAATGCATTTACATGGAAAGCAAGATATGATATGCGGCTCTCAAGTCAATACACCCACTAACCCCGTTGCATCTTCATTAAGAACTCGTCAAGTACTGTTTATAAATTGTCTCGAACCGTACTTGAAGAGTTCCAAATAAGAAATAAACCTGCTCATTTAATGAATTGCCCTTTTAGAACATAACGAGTTCGAGCTTATACTGAAAATTGTATTTATATACTGAGATTGGTGTTTATCTCGAACTCACAACTGTGATTTAAATAACAGTTTTCACCGTCCGCGCAATCAATGATCGTTTGATTATATATTTTTTCAGTCTATGAAGAAAGTAATGTAAGATGACAATGCAACGGAATATTTCCAGTCACGTACAATGTATGCGAGACTACTAAGGGTGAGAGCCGCATATCTAATTTTGCTTTCCGTATATATTCAATGCGGTTTGATCCTCGCCAGTCAGTTTGCCGTCGTACTCTGATGATGATCTGGCAAGGTCGAAACGCGTCAGCGCGTGCGACTGGCGGTAGTTTTGTTATGTTGCTCGACGATTGGTTAAATACGATGGGATTGGTGTTTACTTCAAGATCGCAAACTTGATTTAAAGAACTGTTACCACCACCCGCGCAATCAATTATTGTTTAATGCAACGACTTGCCTGTATTGCGTGTGATGTCTAAATTTATACGACTAAATGATTTTGTTTCTGATACTTTTCGTGAGAATTGATATTAACCTTAATCATATTACACACACACACACACATATATATATATATATATATATATATATATATATATATATATATACATTATTGTGTGAAATTTTCACGAAAAAATCAAAAAAAGCCCAAATAGGACTTTCTTTGATTTCTCCTGATATTAGAGTCAAATTCATGTGGATCGTAATTAAATGTCGTGCGTTATTTTTTGACAAGTGATTGATTATTTTCACTAGCATAATTTTGCATTCTATTGAATAACAGCCACGAATGATGCTGACTTCCAATGTAGTGCATTTGCCTGTCGCTTATGCTTCACGCGTGTGGAAACAAGACAGACAATGAACAAATACAATTGCCAGATAACGTAACAAGAAGGTTCTGCGTAAACCCTTCCTGAAGGCATGCAATTAGTAATGACTACACTGCAAATTTAGTATTTGGAAACAAAGCACGTGATCCTAATGATGTATGCGTATGGTGGTTTTTGGTTACTCATCAGAAGTGTGCCATGATAATTCTATATATCAATTCTATTGCTATTTGAGTATTGCGATCTGAACGCCATGAATACTAGTGAAAATTAGCTTGGTTCACATTGTATGCGGAGGCAAATTCTTCCATAGCTTTAATGAAGACAGTCAAGTTTAAAGAATTCAAGATTAATTTTCATCATCATGTAATTTTCAAATTTAAATAAACCAGTTTACATTTAGGTTTAGAAATCGAGCTTTATCGGATTGCATATAGACGCCAAGGAATAAGGCCTATTAATCAACCCGAAGTTTTATTCACTGTTACGATTTTGATCGCGGAGTTTGAAGATTTGAACCTCGCACTGCGCAACCATTCAAGTAACACTTTTATGATTAGGTAAATCAAAATTTTTATCTCCATGTAAACACATGTCTCATTATGATCACACATTTGTCAGTATACACTAAGCATTGTATAATGTATGTACATAAAGAGTCGAGTATTTGGATCAAGAAGGCAACCTTGATTTTAATAATTATTATCAATGCCCACGCAACCATTATTCGTTTAACTGTAATGGTTTTTTGCAAATTTTTAAAATATTTATTTTCAGATAATTCATACTTGTTGGGATTTTGCGAAATAAATCATCTAAATTATTTGTTATATAAAGCCGCCTTATAATAAAGGTACTTTTTTATGTCCAAAGTATTCTTTCATTCACATAAGTAATATACTAAGAGCGGTTAAAAATCAAAATATTGCAGAGGACGATTCTCGTCTCGTGGTAACATTTCGAAGAATGTATTTTAATCTAACATGCGAAATTCTGCAGTTTCCCATAAGTAACACCATTAGAATTTGAAAAGACATCCTTTCAAAGATAACTTTGCATTAAAATCTTCCATCAACACCTAGCGAAATGAGATGAAACGTGGAAATAGGCCAAATCTAAAATTGTATCAATATTTTACTTGATTTAAATTTTCCACCAAAAAATACTTCATTCAATATAATTAATATTGCGCCACTGAAATTCCACACCAACGACCATCAAAAAATAATAAACTATTTGACGCGAAATTAAAAGAAACATATGATATGCCTGCGTCAAACATTTTCACATTTCTTAACCAAAGTGGTCTTGACGTAGGGAAAGTTCCTACTGTTACATTTCGAGTACGTACGAAACTTAAAGTGACTTGAGATACTAACTTCTTACAGTAGATTTTAGCATACCAGTCTGGGCCTATTTAAACGTATTTTTTACAATACCTAACACATTATTGATATAAGAAAGAACTCCATTACAAAAGTATAATCTCTTGCAAATTCGTTTCTTGCTTACCGGCGACTCATCAGTAGGTCCCGTTATTATGCCCTTTGACTATAAAATATTTGGGTGAGGAATGTGGAAAAATAGGACGATACAATCTCATATACGAATGTGTAAACCTGCCGTAGTCTTCGAAAATGCGACTTTAAAGCCAACTCAGTAGAGGATACCAACACTATGGCTATTGTGTCAATACTCGATACCAACAGTATTGTTACAAAAAGGTACATGGTACCAACGAAATTGATTTAAATGTATGCTAATGTTCACCAAAAATGAGAATTACATCATTTTCTGAACACCTGTTACTCCAGCAAATTCACACACTCCGGCCTTGATCGATATCAATTATCACATTTCGCAGTAATAGTGACATCATTCAATTTAACATTTAAAAGTTAGATACTATTAAACATTAATTGATTTCGCGCGTGTTGGTAACAATTGTTTAAATCAAGTATGCGAGCTTGAAGTAAACACCAATCCCATTGTGTTTAACCAATCGTCGAACAACAAAAAAAACTACCGCCAGTTGCAACGCATCTAATTTTGATTTACATATATATGCAATTCCGTTTGATCCTCACTAGCCAGTTTACCATCGTACTCTGATGATGATCATGGAAGGTCGAAACGCGTCACTGCGTGGTGACTGCCGGTAGTTTTGTTATGTTGTCCGACGACTGGTTAAATACAATGGGATTGGTATGTTATATATATATATATATATATATATATATATATATATATATATATATATATATATATATATGCAGTTGTGTATTAGGTGTTGCGCACATAATAACAAATTAGTTCAAATATGACCAGAAGAATAAACCGAAGACAGCTTGAACGTAAAGTATAGTTAGCTTCTCAATCATGTTTTGCATTTTTTGATTGCTTTGCTAGATCAACAGTATAAATGCAATTATACTACTTTTTTAAATGAAGCATGCAATGACGAGTTGCTTTGGACAAATCATAGCTCGTAGACGAAATTGAATCTTGGCACGAATTTTATAATGTAAGGTCTATCACAATGTCCATATCATATAAAACAAATGTCACACTTCAATTTGTCATGCTTTAAGTAGGTATACAGTCATTTGCTACTTATTTAAGTCAAATTGGCGAACTTGAGCTAAGCATGAATCACAATGCATTTCCCCTGTCACCGAATACAGAAAAACTCCATTTATTTGTAGGTATTTGTACGTTTCGACTATCCATGGTTATAAACGTAGCACGACAGAAAACTAACTCTAACGATAATACAAATATTTATAAGCTATAGAAAATCGGTTCTCTCACTCTCTCATTTTACTTGCCAATCCTGTATTGTATTTTGCAAGAAATTTCAGTATTACGAATTAAATTTGCAGCTTTCGCCAAATGTGCATAAGTTAACAAATTATGCAATAATTGATTGCGCGTGAATTTTTAACAATTCTTTAAATCAAATTCGAGATAATCTCCAATTCTTTAATACTTAATAAGTCACACATCATAGCAAACCCAATTTCAGTCGGACGTAAACTATTTCCTTTTCCTGTTTCACTAAATTGTGTTACGGACAGTTCAAATGTCTTAAAAGAATTCGTTTGTTTTATGGAACTTGTGACAGTGGGTGGACTGAAGAAGGTGATTGCCAAGAGTCGCTGAAATATCTTTAAAAAATAAAACACGTGGAATTCCGCATGTGTTAGTCAAAACGCCGATAAGGTAAGTTCATTGCTATCAAACCTCATTTGTCGAATTATTATTATCAGGCGCGCAATTTGTGCCAGTATCGGTAATACAATTAAAAAATCATTGATTGCTCGGGTGGTGGTAACAATTCTTGAAATCAAGTTTGCTAGCATGTAGTAAACACCAAATCCAATTTATTATCCCAGTCGTTGAACGACATAGCAAAACTAACGTCAGTCAGTTTGCTGTCGTACTCTGATGGAAGGTCGAAACGCGTCAGTACGTGTGACTGACAGTAGTTTTACTATATCGTTTGATGACTGGTTGAATACAATTGGATTGGTGTTTACTTCAAGCTTGAAAACTTGGTTTTAATATAATTATGGCCGCATGCTTAACAATGCTGACGACCCACTTAAGATAAAATGGAATTGGTAAATTTTAGGATTGGCGTTATCTCCTTGTTCGCCATTTTTATGCAAATACCAAACATAGTTTGTCATGTAACCAATTAGGCAAATATGCACGATGCGCATGAATAAAAAAATCATAAATCAGACGAAATTGGATTTTAAGCTGTCCCAGGGATATAGCAATGGAGGAAAAACTGCTATCACCAATAATTGATCACTGATAGGACTGTGAGAGTAATGCATAATACAGACGAGGTCAAGGTAAATAGTCACATTTGTTCATGCTGTTTGATTTAACCGATTCACTGATAACACAACAGTATTCGCAAATGCAATTAGCGTGTACCCTGTTTGATGGGTAAAGTTTGCTATTCGTTTTAATCGCCATCTTTATTATGATCACTAGTAATGAGGGAGTGCGATCCCGTCCTCACGATTATATTTATTTTTAATCAATAGCCGGTTGACAAATTACTCTCGCGTGTTCCTTAAAAATATAGGTTTTAAAAGAAAACGAAGCACAAAATCCCATATTATTTAAACGAACAAAACACATTATCAGTGAGGTACGATAAAATCATGTATTATTATAATTCGATACAGTCCTTCATTGAATGTGACATTTTCTCTGGTGTCAAATTGAGGCATGCCTAATAAAGGGAAAGAGAGAAGTAAGAAATTGAAAGAGAGAGTGGGAGCAGTACGAGATTTTACCGCTAGCAAACAATAATCAGATTTGTGTTCGAAGTGTTGACGGATGTGCAAAACTAATTTCACTTGTGGCTACTTCAATCGGAAGTGCTTTTAGTTCAAGCGAGATGGGAAAATTTAAAGTATATCACCGCAGATCTAACGAAAAGAAAGGAAATACGCATGTTGTTTAGCGAGGTCAACTGGTTTCCAAAACTCTGAGCAGACACAGATGATGGAAATGGGGGAGGGGGCGTGTGAGTGGTGGGCAAACATCTTGAAGAGTAGAGGGTCACTGCTAGAACAGTCGAAAACCACAAAAGTTATAGTGAGTTCAAATGAAATGTTAGACTTGCGCCTGTTTTAATGGACAGTTCACGATTTCGGCTACATTTTTATCAGACATGGAGGGAAACCGCATGCGGTTTGTTCGGGTATGATCAACATTTAAGTATAGCAATCGATTTAGCAAAGTCGCCATCCCACATTTTGTCACACGCAAACGGAAACGCGCGCACACACACACACAAACTATCCACGCGCGGAACATGTTATCAGACGTGAATTTATGCTTAATCACACAGGTCAATTCGGGGAACAAGTCGAGGAGAGACCGATAGCGCGCATGGAATGTCCATTCACCAGATCAACAGACCAACTGGCAGAAGGGGATGTACATTTTTCGATGATTAACCCTGAATTTTCTGATTAAGACCACAGCTGGCATCAAAACAAAATCTCTTCGACGGAAATTTTCAGAGTTAATTAAGTTATGTGACACAGCTTATTCGGAAAAATAATAATTATGAAATAGATTATAATGGCTGGAATACATTATATATATATATATATATATATATATATATATATATATATATATATATATACAATAAATTATATGCATTAGCTATAATAAAACGATTTGATTATACATACTGTTAGCATGAACCTAACGTAGCATAAGATGTCACACACACACACACTATATATATATATATATATATATATATATATATATATATATATATATATATATATATTGATCTAATTATAATTATAAAGATATGTAACATTCGTATAAATTGCATAAAATCGAAGACAATTACTTTTTCTCAATTAGTATTCTCGGCAATGGAATTCAACATAATTTATGCAAAAGTTAATCTACGCAACTGGACAATCATTGATTGCGCGGATGGGATTAATGATCTGGATCAAGATTGTGGAATTAAAAATGAAATAAAGTGTGATTTTATGCAACTATTCACAAAACACGACACTACACCAGTCACAGGAATGTATTGATGGGTTCTGACGTTCATTCGTACAGTGCGCAAATGTAAAAATAACAATGTATGAGACGGTCTAATTCATAAAACAAAAACTTGGTCAACTTCTTCTACCATATCAATATAAATAAATAACGAAGTTTTCACGAAAGAAATGCATCTAGTAAACAGTTTTTTCCCTATTATGCGAATTCGCCTGGGTTACCTGGTCAGCTGTACGAAACTGGCTTGGTTGAAATGAACAATTTTTGGTTAAAAAATAAGACTCTTGCTCTGCGCCATTTGCCTTTGGCATAGCATAGAAGCACAGTTCCTGTTCCTACTCAGTTTTATTCAGATGATCATACGCTAGCGTCACTTACAACAAAAAGGTTCAAATAACAAGTATGAATTAGGTGTTGCGAACCTAGTAACAATCGATGAGTACCGGATACTAACACTATGGTTTCCGAATCGGTACATGATACCAACCTGATGGATATAAATTTATGCTAAAGTTCACCCAAATTGAGAATTACAACAATTTCCGAACACCTGTTACTCCAGTTAAACCATACACTCTGGCCTTCATCGATATCAGTTATCACATTTCGCGGTAAGCATGACATCATTCAATTCAATATATTACAGTCAAATACTGTTTGTTGCGAAGAACTAATATATATGCAGGTATGTATTAGGTTTTGCGAACCTAGTAACAAATTAGTTCAGTTGTGACCAGAAGGATAAACCAAAGACAGCATGAACGGAAAGTATAATCTCATGCACATTCGTTTCGTGCTTACTGGCGACTCATCAGTAGGAGCCGGTATTACGCCGTTTAACCACTATATATTTTGGTGCTTAATGTGGGATTATAGGACGGTACAATATCCTAGACGAATGTGTAAACCTATAGTAAATAAATTCTCGAAAATGCGAATTCCACGCTAACTCACTTTATATTATATATATACCGAGTCTGTAAAGGATACTATCACTATGGATTTTGTGTCAGTAACCGATACCAACATTATAGTATCGAAAAGTTACATGGTACTAACACTATGGCTGCCGAGTTGGTATATTGTACCAAAATGATGGATATCAGAGTATGCTGTAGTTCACCGAAATTGAGAATTACAACTATTTCTGAACACCTGTAACTCCAGTAAATCCATACACTCTGGCCTTGATAGCATGTTCCGATCGGTCATTTCGAGAAAAAATTAGATAATAACGACGTTCTACATATAATTAAATACTATTATATTATTTAAATGCAACTTAATAAATATATAAATATAAATTTGTTGCGCGGACAGTGAAAACAGATATTTAAATCAAGGTCGAAATCTTGATAAACACACCGGCCCATTATGTACATAAATTTGTCAGGTTAAACTTAACATTGTAATTCGAATTTGGCAAGGATAGGACACGAACCTGGATGTGTTAGTTACTAAATTTGTTATTCTAACTACTAAGCCATACTGTAGCTAAGTAAACACAGTTTTCAGTAATATATTAACTAATGTTTCTTGTTTAGACATTGGTTTAGGCGGAGTCCAAGTAGCATCACTTTAGGCGCAATTTTCCAACTAACAATCTCCAATCTTTCATTATTGAACAGATAACACGTTACATGTGGAAGTGGTATTGAAATAAACATTTATATAATTAAAAGAAAATTGGTTGCGCAGACGGTGATAACATTTACTTTAATCAAGGTTGCCATCTTGATATAAACACCTGACCCATTATGTACATACATTTGTCGGTATAAACTAAGTATTGTATAGTGTGGAAAAGGCAGTTCATCCAGTAGAACGGTTTCGTCCTTATTGGGAACTCATTACCTACAGTCTAGCATTCGCCGCGGACAGGGTTCGAACCTGGGCACGTTTGCTACGGAATAAGTTTCTCTATCCATTAAGTCTCACTGCCGCAGACTACAAACAATTTTCAGTAATATGCTAACTAATTTCTCTTAGTTAGTCATTGCTTTAATTGGAGCCTATATGGTAACTATTTAGACCTAAAGTTCTATTTAACCAACCCAAATCTGTTTGTGCTTTAATAAAAGATTGGGGCTGATTGGTTGGAACTTTAGAAATTACCAGATGACATATATGTTTCACCTCAAGAAAAGATTACCTTAAAATATTAGTTAGTATATAATTGAATATTATATATAGCTAAATGAGTTAGTCAACAAATTCAGAAGCAGACGTGCCCAGGTTCCAAGCCTGTCCACGGCAAAATCTAGACAATAATTGAAGAGCCTTCATTAAAGGCGAAACTGGTCTACTTGATTAATTAAACGAACATTGGTTGCGCGGGTGGTGATATCAATTATTATAATCAAGGTTGCGGTCTTGATATAAACACCTGACCCATTAATTACTTACATATGTCAGTATAAACTAAGAATTGTATAGTGTAGAAAAGGCAATTCATCCAGTAGACCGGTTTCGTCCTTATTGGGAACTCATCAAGTACTGGCCAGAATTTGCCGCGGACAGGATACGAACCTGGGCACGTCTGCTTCGGAATCTGGTGCTCTAACCACTGAGCTATCCTGCCGCACACTACACTACACACGATTTTCAGTTATATACTAACTAATGTAACTTGGTTAGTCAATTTTTCCTTTAGGTGGAGCTCATATGGCATCCATTTAGACCCAAAGTTCCAACTAACCATGCCCAATCTGTCATTACTGAACAGACACCACATTACATGGGGAAATGGTATTGAAATGAACATTTATATAATTAAACGAACATTGGTTGCGCGGGTGGTGATAACAATTATTATAATCAAGGTTGCGGTCTTGATATAAACACCTGACCCATTAATTACTTACATATGTCAGTATAAACTAAGAATTGTATAGTGTAGAAAAGGCAATTCATCCAGTAGACCGGTTTCGTCCTTATTGGGAACTCATCAAGTACTGGCCAGAATTTGCCGCGGACAGGATACGAACCTGGGCACGTCTGCTTCGGAATCTGGTGCTCTAACCACTGAGCTATCCTGCCGCACACTACACTACACACAATTTTCAGTTATATACTAACTAATGTAACTTGGTTAGTCAATTTTTCCTTTAGGTGGAGCTCATATGGCATCCATTTAGACCCAAAGTTCCAACTAACCATGCCCAATCTGTCATTACTGAACAGACACCACATTACATGGGCAAATGGTATTGAAATGAACATTTATATAATTAATTACCTTAACTAAATCATTCAATGCTTAGTTTATACTGACAAATGAAATTGTATAATGGGACGGGTGTTGTTATTAAGATCGCAGCCTCGATTTAACTAATATATGAATATATGTACGATTACAGGATATTATTAATAATAGAGCAGTTATAAGGGATGAATTCAACGTTTACATAAAAGGCCTTGATCCTAGAGGACGACTTGCGTTTTCTATCATACTGAAATTTAAATTTATATACGCTTTATATATTTGTTTGAGAGATGTGTTTTGAATGGTTGCGCAGTACCGGCTTCAAATGTTGAATCCTGGCGATATGCGTTCGCGGGTTGCTGCTTTGCACTATCCGTTTCGTAAAAATACGATTGGCCCCCATTCCAAAGTACGCATCGTATTTGTCTTCTTATTGGCTGAGAGCGGATTCGTCCCTTTTTTCTGAAGGCTTCAAACTCGATCATATTAACCATGGGAAATGAGGTGTGATCTAATCTTCGTTGACGAAATTTCCCGTACCATCCTCGGGCCCCTAAACAGATATACACAGTACAATGCTCACAATAGCGGATTAAAACAAATGAGTTTCTGAGCAGTTGCCAAGTAATTGCCAAATATTCCGCAGACGTGATTTAAATAAACTTGTGTTTTATTTAATGCACGACAACTCATCCACTACATCTCCGAAGCATGACTTTGAAGGCTTCAACATCGTTCATATTAACCACGTGAATTGAGGTATGATGTAAACTTCGTTGACTAGCAACGTTTCGATATGGAATTTCCTATATCATCATTAGGCCTCTAATCACACGTACAGTTTAATGCTCACGATAGCAATGAATCAACACATTTGAATTAGTGTAATAGGGTTAATGTTAAAAAAAATTATCCACTAGTTTGGATGAGGCCAGAGTATGAGGCTCTTGCTAAAGAAGAAGTAGGTAAACAAATTATATAATGGAAATAAATTATGCCTGTTGTTGTGGGTAACACAGGAATGTTCTTAGTTTCCTTTTGCATTGGGAAATTTTCCCAGCAACTTCTGTGGTACCTTTATTAACTAGGCTGCATAGCTTGTCGAATGACAAACGGACAAGAAGGAGGCTCTGAAACCTCGCCGCTGAAAATAGGAACAAACCTGGATTTTTAACAACCAAGTTAAGATAATAACATAAGTTTTTTTGCGGAGAAATAATAAATTAACAATTGATTATGACGCCTTGCGCACATGACAACAAATTAGTTCAAATTGGACCAGGAGAATAAACCAATGGTAGCGTGAACGAAAGGTATAATCTCATGGGCACATTCATTTCATACTTATTGACGACTCATCAGTAAGTGCCGGTACTACGCTCCATACCGACTTTAAATTTGTTCGAGAAATTTGGGACAGATGAGCGGCAAAATATTATACACAATTGCAGAGATGAAATTGTTTTTTGTTTTTACTATAACGTTTTTGGCGCTCTACTATAGTTTGCCTTTGCATAAGTTAAAGCGTGTGTATACTCTAATTTTCGCGCCTTACTTTTCAATTTGTATAGTGGTCCTACGGAATATTGCAAATTATTACAAGTGTTCAGCTAGTGCTTACGTGTTACCACTGTTGGGTGATGCTGGTTTCCTAGTCCTAAATGAACTTATCTGTTACTAATTTCGTCACATCTTACATGTAACTTTTATTTGTGTGATTTTTATTTGATTTCATCTACATCAGAGTAGAATAGTAGGCTTAGCTTTTAGTCCTCAAATCATTAGACCTGAAATCGGGCACAAAATCAGATTTCTCCTAATTGGGCGTCTCTACAATTTGACTCACATACACATTCGTAACGGTATGCTATAACTTAATGTGAAACACGTTAATTAGAAATTATTCACTTCAAATAGTACGAATTTATTCGACTATTTAATGTGTAGAAGAAACTGGAATTTATATGTTACCTGTGACGAACACACATGTTTTGGGTTAAAAGTTTGGTCTATCGATCGATATGCCGCTGTTTTTGACAAACTATAAATCTACACAGACAAATTTATAAATACATATATTTATAATTCAAATGTGACACACACCATAGCCGTATAAAAATTAATTACACGGAAAGCCAAAGTATAAGGTGAAAACCACTTTGCGAAGCAGCTGGAAGTCTAAAATGACAAGGGCACAGTGACTAATAGCACAAACTACTTACTTTGGCATCTTCATGATCATTATGTTACAAATGGTAGTGTTTGCAGTAGTAGTCATTAAAATAGTATTAGTAGTTGTATAAGTGGTGCTAGGCCGAAAAATTAACATAAATATCTCTACTTATTCAATTTGTATTATTTTAGATATTACTCACAGTAAATAGAGTAAATGCTTGAATTAGAATTACAGTCAATTTAAGATGTAACCGATGTTTACCTCAGATTCGTGGGCAGACTATGCCAGATGAACAAAAGTCACTGACACAAAAAGAGTTAAGCGGCCTAGATAGAACTATCTCGAGTGGCTGGGCGGCCACATGTAGTCTGATCCAATCTGGTGTGACGAATTTTGCTTGTACGCAACGAGACATGGCTGTCTAATCGCGTAGTCAACTGAATATGTATGTGTGTGCGTGCGTGTGTGTTTAGGTCTCATAGAAAAAGAGGCATTTTGACAAGTGTCTTTTAAATGACTGCAGGCAGGATGTTTCAGGCTAAACGTAGCTACCAAATTTGAGAACATTTGGTGATTGTTTAGGATACAACCCCATAACAGCAAATCATCTTACCCTGACTTATTCTATTTATGCGCATAGCTGGGCATTCCTTCTTGATTGCAACACCTTGTCATTTGTGGCTGAATTGAGGATGCGTAGCACCATCAAGATGAAGACGCCCGTAAAAGGAAAATAAAGTTTTTTTTTTAAAAAAACTATTCATTTCAGAAAACATTGCTGATAAGAAAAGTTTATCAATTGAAGATGCGAATACATTGACGCAGAAAGACAATGGTATTACTTGATAACTTGTGTTTCAATATAAGAAATGCTGCAAGAAATGTCGGGGAGCTTCGAGTCCGAGGGAAACCTTTTAGTCACTATATAATAACACATTTTGCTCTTTCCAAATTGCACACGTGCTCCAGATCCTATATATGGAAACTTTGTACATATTTGTATAGTCTATGTGACCAAGAAAAGACATATTCAATTATTGTATTGGTATTGTGTGCCAAAGAAGCAAATGAGTTCAATTAGGACCACCCAGAGTATAGACACATCAAGTGCATACAATACTTTGCCTTTTTGACACTCAACACATGCAATTGACTAGATAACATTTAGATACAGTTTGTGCTGGAGAACAAGGATATATGCAATTATGTATTAGGTGTTCCGTACCTAGTATCAAATTAGTTCAATTAACGAAGGACAGTATGAGCGGAAAGTATAATCTCGTGCACATTTGTTTCGTGCTTACTGGCGACTCACCAATAGGAGCCGGTATTTTGCCCTATACCCAGTGTATATTTGGGTGAGGATTGTGGGATAATAGGACGCTACAATCTCCTATACGAATGTGTAATCCTGCAGTAGTGAAGCTAACATCATATAAAGTCTGGGAAACTGGGACTTCAACGCTAGCTAACTCCATATATATATATATATATATATATATATATATATATATATATATATATATATATATATATATATATATATAACGTGTCGGGTGCTGACACAACAGCCATAGTGTTAGTATCGTTTACAGACTCGACATATATATTATATAGAGTGTGTTAGCTTTGAAGTCGCATAGTCGAGACTTTATATGATGTTAGCTTCACTACGGAAGGTTCACACATTTGTCTAGGAGATTATAACGTCCTATCTTCCCACATTCCTCACCCGAATATATATTGGATAAAGGACATAGTACCGGCTCTTACTGATGAGACGTCAGAAATCCTGACACGAACGTGCACGAGATTATGCTTCCCGTTCATGCTTTCTTTGGTTTATTATTCTGGTCATATTTGAACTAAATTGTTACTAAGTGCGCAACACCTAATACATAATTGCAATTCAATAGATGTTGGAAACAAATATATCGCACCTATCAATAAATATAATATATTATTTTTAGGTGAGATCTGTCATCATTCTGCTATAACTGTTAATTTAATTAAAAGTAGAAATAAATATGTAGCCATGGAACTATGGATTAAAACGGCTATTGATTAAAATGTTCCTCTCTCTACTGCAAAGTAATTTTATCTCTTCCGAGCTGAACGATTGAACAACCTACATGATGAAAGGATAATGCGTGAGACACCACAGATAAGTCTCTGGTGAATCCTTGCGTCATTTAAACAAACAAACCCAGGCAACTGCGCTGTATTACGCCGGACAATGAAAAGAGTCTAAACAGTCTCAGTAAATGCAAAAGCGAATATTTAATTACGGTTCTAAGGTAGCGGCCTTGCATATCGCGTACCGCCCATATGCAAAATGGTTTACCTATTTAATATATATATATATATCGAGTTTAAAGGATTCTTTAAATCAAGAATGCGAAGATTTGAAGTTAAAACCAATCCCATTGTTTTTAATCAGCCGACACAGCCAGTCATGCGTACTGACGCGTTTCGTCCTTCCATAATCATCACCAGAGTACGACGGCAAACTGACTAGAGAGAATCAAACCGCATTGAATATATATATGGAAAGCAAAATAAGATATGCGTCTCTCACGTCTAGTAGCCTCGCATAAATTCTACTTGACTTGAAATGTTAGCTGCACAATTTCTATGCAGTCAATAACATTAGCTGTTTTTAGCTTTCGAAACACACCTTTATATATGGACAATACAATTAAACAATTGATTGCGCGGGAGAAGATAGCAATTATTTAAGTTAAGTTTGCGAGCTAGAAGTAAAGACCAATCCCATTGTATTTAATCAGTCGTCGAACAACATAACAAAAGACTCCCATTTGGGTCAATTTTTCGCAAAATATGGCGAAATTTTGCTTAGAATTGCAAAAATGGGATTGGTTCATGTTACATTTACGACCGATATTTGCAAACCAGTTTTAACAATAAGTTGAATATAATTTTTAAGTGTAGTGTATAATATGAACCAAATCGACCAAATAGAATTATATATTTGTTAAAGTATTCTATTTTTAGGCATATATATATATATATATATATATATATATATATATATATATAAATAGACATAGATATATGTCCATATGAATATAAATATACATACCTATGATGACGCAATGCTGCTGCTGTTATAATTCAGCCAAAAATATCGAGAAGTTTATTTTTAAATAACAGGTTCGATTTGAACTCAGTGCGTGAATTCTGATAATTTTGCGCTTAAAAGTTGTTTATAAATGTCACATGTTCATTTTATGCTAATTTTTTTATGATTTGATATAAATTCTATAAATTTTGATCATCACTTGACGACCTATTGTTCGATTACGCTCTCAAACAATTCGGTTACCAAGCTAAAAAAAAGTTTCCTTACGTCAGGTAGCTGAGGCGTTATTTCAGACATGTTCACGTGTCTCAGCATGATTTAACACATTTAAGCATTCTCTGACCCCACTAATGATTTGACCATTTAAGCAGGTAGTACCTTATGTCCTTTTGCTTCTGAGCCAGCGTTATATTATATATATATATATATATATATATATATATATATATATATATATATATATATATATATATATATGCTGTTGTATAAGTATTAATCGAATGCCAAATAAGAACGAAATCGATTTAAACAATTAATTGAATTTGTTGTTTTATGCAGTACATAGTTTAGACAGACATCATACATAAAATTAAACCATGGCATTAGAATTTTATGCAATGTCACCTACACAGAAGGCAAAGTGTCTATTTTCTAACATATTGAGAATTGCTAGTTGAAACTAAATGTCAAAATCGATGCAGAAAAGATCCACCTTAAGGAAAGTGGGTTTAGGGCATAGTGCAGTATCCTACTGATAGGACGCCGGTAAGCACGTAGCACATGTGTACACGAGATTATACCTTTCATTCATGCTGAAATTAGTATATCCTGCGTATTCTATTTAAAATAAATTGTTACTAGGCAAATAAGATCTAATACACAATTCGCATATATTATCTCTACAAGACAAATCGAACTAATTAAATGAACATTGGTTGCGCAGGCGATGATAACAATTATTGATTAAATCAAGGTTTAGATCTTGATATAAACACCTGTCCCTTTATGTACATACATTTGTCAGTATAAACTAAGTACTGTACAATGTAGGCAATTTTCTACATATTGAAATGCTTAGTTTATACTGCCATATGTGTGTAGATTAAGGAAAAGGTGTTTATATTAAGATCGAAACCTTGATTTGAATAATATCCATCGAAAATAGCATGCAACGTTTTGCTTCGGCTTACTGGCGACTCATCAGTATGAGCCGGTATTACGCCCTTTAACCACTATATATTTTGGTCAAGAATGTGGGATAATAGGACAGTACAATCTCCTAGACGAATGTGTAAACCTGCAATAGTGAAGCTAACATCATATAGTCTACGACAATGCGACTCCAACGCTAACTCACACTATATAATATATATATACCGAGTCTGTAAAGGATACTAACACTATGGCTATTGTGTTAGTAACTGATACCTTTTTTAACTCGATGAGTACCGGATACTAACACTATGGTTTCCGAGTCGGTACATGATACCAGCCTGATGGATATAAGTTTATGCTAAAGTTCAACCAAATTGAGAATTACAACAATTTCCGAACACCTGTTACTCCAGTTAAACCATACACTCTGGCCTTCATCAATATCAGTTATCACATTTCGCGGTAAGCATGACATCATTCAATTCAATATATTACAGTTAAATACTGTTTGTTGCGAAGACCTAATATATATGCAAGTATATATTAGGTTTTGCGAACCTAGTAACAAATTAGTTCAGTTGTGACCAGAAGGATAAACCAAAGGCAGCATAAACGGAAAGTATAATCTCATGCACAGTCGTTTCGTGCTTACTGGCGACTCATCAGTAGGAGCCGGTATTACGCCCTTTAATCACTATATAATTTGGTCAAGAATATGGGATAACAGGACGGTACAATCTCCTAGACGAATGTGTAAACCTGCAATAGTGAAGCTAACAACATATAGTCTACGACAATAGGAGATTTTACCATCCTATTATCCCATATTCTTGACCAAATTATATAGTGCTTAAGGAACGTAATACCGGCTCCTACTGATGAGTGAGCACGAAACGAATGTGCATGAGATTATACTTTCCGTTCATGCTGCCTTTGGTTTATCCTTCTGGTCAAAACTGAATTAATTTGTTACTAGGTTCACAACACCTATTACATACTTGCATATATATTAGTTCTCTGCAACAAACAGTATGTAACTGTACATTTTAAACAAAGCATTTGGTTGCGCAGTGCTGTCCTTCTTTTTGTAGATTTGACCGCATTTTTCTTGTGCGGGACTATTGGTAGCACCCATAGGTCGGTAAAATCTTGAACTTTTTCCGTCTTCAGATGATGTAATTTTTGGCCTCAGTTGATGGGTTCTCACTTGTCCCTTCTTCTTTAAGCCTTCAATTAGCTGATTGTCTGAAAATGACGTTGGAACAAGATTTTCCATTGTTCTTTCACCAATTTTTTAAAAAATTTAACTGTTTTGCTTCGGAGTTGTAGTAAATGACTTGCAGGGCACTAAATAAAACAAAACTTTATTTAAATCACGTTTGCGGAATATTTGGCAATTACTTGGTTACTGCTCAGAAACTCATTTGCTTAAACCTGCTATTGTGAGAAATGTACTGTGTATGTGTGTTTAGAGGCTCGTGGATGGTACGGGAAATATCGTCAACGAAGATTAAATCGTACCTCATTTCCGGTGGTTATTATGAACGATGTTGAAGCCTTCGGAAGAAAGGGGCGAATCCGCATCCAGCCAATAAGAAGACAAACTCGATGCGTACTTGGAAATTGGGGGATCAATCGGATCTTTGCTAAACTGATAGGACGAAGCGACAATCCGCGAACGCAAATCGCGGAGATTCAACTACTCAAAACTTTCGATATTATCATACTCAATAAATTGCATTTACTATCACATGAAATGTTTAGTTCATACTGATAACGTACATTTAGTCAAGTTCTGTCAATTCACTTGACATCTGCATCATTTCATCTAGTCAAACGTGGTCACACTGGTTATAAAAAAGTTGGGACTACCTGACAAATCTTGACTTTTTTACGTTTCCAGGTGCACAGTATGTCTGTTCCACTGGTTGATGGGTTCTCAATTGTCCCGTCACTCTGAAGCCATTCAAAAAATGCTGTCGAACCAAGATTTGCCGAATTTTTCAAACGTTTTGGAATATAAATTTCTGTTCCTCCGACAGGGTTGACACCATACGCACAAAAAAGACAATCTTTAGCAAATAGTACATTGCAAAACTTGCGATTTTTATATAACACCTGACCCATTATGACCAGACGCTTGTTTGAATTTAAACCAAGAATTGTATTGTGTAGAAAAGGCAATTCATCCAGTAGACCGGTTTCATCTTTATTGGGAACTCATCACGTACTGTCCACAATTTTCTGCGGACGCAGCTCGAAACTGGGAACGTCTGCTTTGCAAACTTATACTCTTACCACTGAGCCATCCTGCCGCACACTACACATAATATTCAGTTATATACTAACTAGTTTTTCTTGGCTAGCCTTTACGTTAGGTAGAGTCTATATAGCAGTCATTTAGCCATAAAGTTCCAACGAACCATCTCAAATCTCTCATTTGTAGAACAGATACCACGTTCTATGTGGAAGTGGTATTGAAATAAACATTTAGATAATTAAACGAACTGTTATCGATCAAGGCCGGAGTGTAGGGATTTGCTGGAGTAACAGGTGTTCAGAAATATATGTAATTCTGAATTTTGGAGAAGTTTAGCACACATTGAAATTTCTTCGTATTGGAATCATGTCATGACTCGGCAACCATAGTGTTAGTACCATGTAACTTTTCGGTACCATAATGTTGATATCGGGTACTGACGCAATAGTCATAGTGATGGTACCATTTATGTATATATATTATGTATAGGGAATTGGAATTGAAGTCGCATTGTGAAAGACTTTACATGAAGATACCTTTACTACTGCGGGTTTACAAATTCGCATAGGAGATTGTACCGGTCCTATTTTACCACATTCCTCACCCAAATATATAGTGGTTAAAGTGCATAATACCGGCTCCTACTGATGAGTCGCCAGTAAGCACGAAACGAATGTGCACGAGATTATACTTTCCGTTCATGCTGTCTTCGGTTTATCCTTCTGGTCATATTTGAACTAATTTGTTACTAGGTGCGCAAAATCTAATACACAATTGAATAAATGAACCTCACTAAAAAAATTCTCACATTCCATACCAACTGCACATAGCTTTCGTCATAAATTGTTGATTGAAGTTGATACCAGGAAATGGATTTCGTAATATTAGGAGTCAAGAAAATGTGGATACTAAACAAGCAAGCCTTATTAATCAGAAACGGCTCAGGTTATTGCGCAAGCTTTTTCAGCAATTAACTCTCTTTCCATAAACTAGCAAGCAAGTGTATACTATACTACTAGGCTACTGGATTTTAAAAGTGTTGGGATTTCCATTATGTGTAGCCTGCAATTTATATATTTAACTAGTATTTGTCATCACCATCGCTGTAAAGCATTTTTTAATGAAATGGGATGTCAATTTTACGGAATATGTGTTTGTGAACACTTAGTCTTTCTGCAGCGGATAATTCCATCTATAGGAATACTGGAGCATTGCAAGTTCTGAAATTGAAGCTCATAGCATCAAAGCTTACTTATATAAGCATTGGTTTTACGTACCTGATAGCCAAAGTAAAAGTAGACTTGCCAAGGTTTCAGACCTGTTCACAAAGCATTCTGGACAATACATGAATAATTCCAAATAGGGACGAAACCTGTCTACCGAATAAATTTCCTTTTTTATATTATACAATGCTTGCTTTATACTGAAAAATGTGCCTATATATATAACGGAATTGATATTTATATGAAGATCATAGCCTTAATTAATTAACACATTACCTTCTATCTTAGCGCAGTTTGATTGCACTGTTCGAATTCAACATTTGAAATTGGCGTATAATTCAATTCGCGAACTTTTAAAATAAGGGGTAATATTTTCTTTGAGTTCAAAAAAATAATTTATTATAATATGTTATAATAATTAATTTCAAAAATCACAAAAGCGTCGGACATTGGCTAAAGTGGGCACAATTAGATCTATTCTTAAATCGGTCTCTACATTTTTGGCAATAGTACATAATTTTAAGTTAATCTGTCATAATTATTGATTCTGTGGTGTCGGAGAATATTTCGCTTCGATTTGGGGTTATCTACGAGTAGAGCATTCATGGTTTGTACAGCAGTAGCCTTTAAATATTACCAAGTACTGGTGTCTTAATCAGAATCTGTATGACATAATAAATTGAAGCCACATTCACTTGTTTAGAGTAACAAACACGACTTGTTATTTAGTACACGTTTAATTAAGATACAATTACAAAGCGACATGAATGTCACATCATATTTGGCTTCATTTGAACCTGAATATTAAAAGGGGACCCGACCTTACTTTCAAGAAACAACATGTGGTTTTCTAAAAAAAATGATGCTATGATTAATGGCCAAATATTACAGACAATTAAAATTGATTTTGGTGTGCATTTTTAGCATCTCACTAGCAATGTCATTTCCAACTGCGATTTGTCAAGTTTGGACAAGCAAACTTTGTCTATCGAGCGAAGGTTACTTTAAGTTGGAATCCTATTAACGACGTTTCGATGATCATGGAAGTTCGACACACGCGTCAGTGCCTGCGACTAGCAGTAGTATTCCTATGTTGTTCGACGACTGGTTAAATACAATGGGATTGGTGTTTCCTTCAAGCTCGCAAACTTGATTAAAAGAATTGTTACTGCCAACTGCGCAATGAGTTAATGTTTAGTTGTATTGCCTACAAATACGAGTGTTGCGGAAGCTGCAAACAGTTAATGTTCGTGACTGCATCGAAATTATGCAGCCGACATTTCCAGTCAAGTTCAGTGTATGCAAGACTACTAGAGGTGAGAGCCGCATATCTAGTTTTTCTTTCCATAAAAATGCAATGCGGTTTGATCCTCGCTAGTCAGTTTGCCGTCGTACTCTGATGATGATCATGGAATATCGAAACGCGTCAGTGCGTTGCAGCTGGCGGTAGTTTTGTTATGCTGCTGGTTAAATACAATGGGATCGGTGTTTACTTCAAGCTCGCAAACTCGATTTAAACAGACGTTTCGATTTATTCGGTTGAATTGTTCAATCAAATCTGTTCTACAGTCCGGGAATATACGTAGTTTTATAATCAAGAGTTGTGTCTTAAAATTTGAAATCAATTTCATAATCTTCGTAAACCGGCCTAAAGAATGCTGATGTCTAACCTCGGCAATTGTGTATTGAATGACTACTAAATTGTAATATAAGATTAGTGTGGATTCCCAGATAACAAACCGTTCAATTATTTGTTACCTTTAACCACTAGAATAATAAAGCCTTAACTGTTAAATTTACTAGTCGGCTGTAGCATATTCACGAATGTGTTTTCGGGAATATAGACGCATTAAAAAAGCAGTAAAACCAAATTCGAGCAGTTTTGAAGCGGGTCGCTTTTAATTGGACATCGTGCTTCTGTTTCAAAGCAGTTAAATGATGTTAAACTCCAACACCCACCTTTATGGCAGGTTAGTGAGACAAAAAATTTCATCTCAACTGCAACATTTTACCGCTTTCATTTTAACCCCACATGTTGTTTTGAAAGATAATCGTTGAAGCTTTTCAAAAAACGACGGTTTTCCTAAATTAAACAACAATCCGGTTGATCCATCAACTTGACCAAGCAAGAGCGTAAACTAATTTGGTAATAAAAATAATTTTTTTCAAGTCTACATGAGGTATAGTAAACACCTATTTTTTTTAGCCTATTGTTATGTTTCAGCAATAAATAGTGTGGTCTAAATTGCCCAGCACAGTCAAGAAAAGTTGACGAATAATGCTTTGAGACAATCGGTTACTGTTCTTTAAATCAAGTTTGCGAGCTTGAAGTAAACACCAATCCCATTGCATTTAACCAGTCGTCGAACAACATAACAAAACTACCGCCAGCTGCAACGCATTGACGCGTTTCAACCTACAATGATCATCATCAGAGTACGACGGCAAACTGTCTATCGGTAGTTTTGTTATGTTTTTCGACGACTGGTTAAATACAATGGGTTTGGTGTTTACTTCAAGCTCGCAAACTTGATTTAAAGCATTGTTACAACCACCTTCGCAATCAATTATTGTTAAATCGGTTACTGTGTTGAGTGGGGCGGGATGAAAAGATGTAATAAAATCGCCCATTTTCTGGCGTAAAAGAATGAAATGTCGCGCGACTTGCTGTTACACAATTACCTGACCTTGGATTGGTCAAATTGATATAAACTTGGAAAACACATTTAAAGCCGAAAAAAAGAAGAAGTAATATCTTTTCTCCGTTGCTTGAATGGATATGCGTTCAAATCCTCTTTAATGCACATACGAGCCCAGTGGAATTAAATGTGTCGGTGCGGGAGCAGCCGAGACTAGACGTACAAAGATGCAAAACGTTTTTTAAATAAAGGTGTTTTGATTCAATGTCCAAAAAGATGATTAATTTAATATGATGTACGACTGTGCAACAGATTATCGCCTTAAGATATAATTAACATGAACGCTGAAAAACTGCTAATGAGGTTACTCTCACGACCATTAACTTCGGTGAGAATGAGGTTTTCGAAGAATGGGCAATGTAACACATTTAAGCAGTATTATTGACTTAACTCATATATTTTGTAGAATATCAGATTTACGATTATTCAGTCAAGATGGCATAAGTCGTTGACCCAAAGCGCTTCAGAATCTGGACATTATTTTGTTTTAAATCTGAAATTAAATATGAAATGTGTGTTGAATCTCCGCAATTTGCGTTCGCGAGTTGTCGCTTTGTACTATCAGATATATAAATAAATAAATATATATATATATATATATATATATATATATATATATATATATATACGTATATGAGATTGTATTATCCAATTTTTCCATATTTTTGCCAGATAATAATTGGTATTCCGTAAGTGTTGCACGCATATGTTGATAAGATTATACTCTTCCTCCATGTAGACTTTGTCATGTTTCTCTGGTTCTATTTTAAATAACTGGCCACTCAGTAAAACAAGCTTCTGAGCTTGAAGTAAACACCAATTCTATTGTATTTCACCTGTCGTCGAACAATATAGCAAAAATACCGTCAGGCACGCCAACTGACAGTCTCGAACATCAGCAGTCGATCGTCAGAGTACGACAGCAAACTGACTAGCGACGATCATCTCACAATGTGTATATATATATATATATATATATATATATATATATCTATATATTACAAGAGGGGGACAACCGCATATCTAATTGTGCTTTCCACATATATTGATTGAGGTTCGATCCTCGCATAGTCAATTTGCCATCGTACTCCGATGATGAATACGGGAAATCGAAGCGCGTCATTATGTGTGGCTCACGGTAGTTATGCTACCTTGCGCAACAGTTAGCATCCAATGAGATTTGTGTCTATTTTAAGTACAAAAATATTATTTAAAATTTATTGTCACCATCGGCGCAATCAATGACTGTTTAATTAATCGAATGATTATTTTATTTGATTGACCAACGACTGATTTTGCTTTTTGGTGAAAAATAATAATGAAATTGATTAGAGTAGTTCATTTTATCAATATGAAGAAGCGTAGAGCGGATTGAACATACACTGTAGTTCACGTTATTTATGATACTACAAAAGGTAATAGCATTGGTAAAGTTTCTTTTGCAAAACTATACATAGACAGTGTGGTTTCAGCACGAAGATTTGTTTTACATTTTTGCTCCGGTTGTGACCAGGTTAATTGCAATTACATTCGTATTAAGACGGTTTCCGGGTGCTTTCCTAAACAAAAGATATTCGGAAGCTCAAGTATTTTTTGAATTGTTTTTGCGGTGTGCTAGCTTCATATATTCCAATGCCGTGTTTTGCGTACGAAGATGGTGCTGGAAAGTAGGCACCGAAACGTCGCCAGTAAACAAAGATGTGATAGAACCGCATTTCCAGTTGAACGAATAAGAAGTCAACCCGATCAAAGACAAAACAAAATTGGAAATTGTGATCAATCGGATCTTTGTGTAACTGCTCGTGCACAGCTTTTACCCGCGTACGCAAAACACGGCATTGGAATATTCGGAAGCTGTCAGTTGCAATGTTACCACGATGTAAAAGAATGTCATATCAGTTTATGATTTTTGTGCATGTATGTGAATATTCAAAATTGCTTGTATCTTGGCTACCGTATTGTGGACCTAATTTCAAATTATTTCAAAAAGGACTCGAGTATAATGTCAAAGTTAGCACGAACAAAATGTATAACCTAATGTGCACATGCGTTTCGTGCTTAATGGCGACTCATCTGTTGAAGCCGATAGTACGCTGGCTACCCACCCTACGTTTGGTAAAAAATGTGGGTCAGTTTGACGGTGCCATCTCCTAAACCAATGAGTATGCTAGCAATAATGAAAGTGCCTTCTTATATTGCCTATGGCAAAATTATTTAAAAGTCATATCATTATATATAATATACAGGAAGGATGAAAATGGCACCAACAAACTGGTTTTCAAAGTTTCGGGTCTGTAACGCTGTGCCAACCCGTAGGTTTTCAACACAGGCTAAATTTAATCACAATTCAGAATAGAAACAAACTCAGAAAACATGTTCACCAGAAAATCTATATATCCTCGTCATCAGTATTCAAATTGAGTGACGCCACTTAATAATATGATATTTATATATTTTTTGTTGCGGATAGCCAATATACATGCAATTAGTATTGAGTAACTAGTAAATAATTAGTTCAAATAGGGCCAGAAGTAGATGCCATAGTCAGTGTGAATAAAAATAATTTTTCTCATGTAAGCATGAGTATCGTGCCTGTCTATATTTCTTCTATAAAGAATCACATTTTTCTTTTTTGATAAAATGACGCAAAAATGGCCGTTTGTGTCTTTGAATTATTTAAATCAAGTTTGCCAGCTTAAAGTAAACAAAAACAACACCATTATATTTAACCATTCGTCAACCAACATAGCAAAAATACCGCCAGTCACAAGTAGTGACGTGTTTCTAACTTGCACGATCTTCTGACTAGCGAGGTTCAAGCCTCAATAAATATATAGGGAAAGCAAAATTAGATTATTTAATTATATTACTAATATATGTATATATTTATATATATATATATATATATATATATATATATATATATATATATATATATATATATATATATATATATATATATATATATATATATATATATATATATATATATGGCGAAAGTTGCACAAAGTTAATATTCGAGACTGATAAGAAATTGTGCATCCGACATTTCCACTCATGTACAATGTATGCAAGGCTACTAGATGTGAAAGCCACATATATAATTTTGCTTTCCATATGTATGCATTTGATCCTCGTTAGTCAATTTGCCGTCGTACTCCGATGATAATCGTGGAAGGTCGAAACGCATCGGTACGTATAAATGACGGTAGTTTTGCTATGGTGCTCGGCGACTAGTAGAATACTATGGGATTGACGTTTATTTCAAGCTCTCAAACTTGATTTTGTATTAAGTGTTGCGCACTTAATAAAAAAAGTTAGTATGAACAGGACAAGAAATATATATATATCAAAGTCAGCATGGAGTAAATGAATAATGCCATGTACATTTGATTTTTGTGCTTCCTGGCAAATCATTATTAGGAGACTGTACTATGTCCAAAATAAATTTGGTCAGGAAATGTCTTAGCATGATCGACATCAATTATCTAATGTTGTGGTAATCGTACTATCGTTTAATTAAATATATTATAAATATTTCTTCTTTGCAACGGAGAAATTATGGGTATTTTGGATATCGTACCGTCATCCACTGATGAGTCACGAGCAATCACTAAACGTATGTTATAATGAGATTATATCTTTCGTTCGTGCTGATATTGGTTTCTCCTTCTAGTCAGATTACAATTAATTTCTTACTACAGTATTTCATTACAGTATTTTATATTGGTTATTCGCAATAAAGAATATTTAATTATTATATATTTTGATTGATACAAAACGTGATATCAATTAGATACCGTTTTGTGGCGCTAACTAATATAAACACAATTTTGTATTAGGTGTGCGCGCCTAGCAACGAATTAGTTTTAATATGATCAGAAGGATAAACCAAAGACAACATGAACGGAAAGTATAATCTCATGCACATTCGTGATATCTTCGATCATATCCAGAGTGTATTCATTTTCTGGATTAACAAGTGTTCTACATTGTTTGTTATTCATATTTTTGGTGAAATTTGGCCTATCGAAAAAATCAACGTATCGATACAGCATTAAAGTCTCGGCATCTCGAAAACAATTTTGTTTTACTCGTTACAGACTCGGTACACTTTATGTACTTTGTATGTTGCACCTTCCAACTGACCTTAATTCTTGACAAAAATTACGCTTTTGGAGAACAGAACCTTTTGATGAGTCACCAGTAAATGTGAGACGTATTTGTACTTAATAGTATACCTTGAATTTCAGATAACTTTGGACTTTTAGTCTGGTACTATTTAAACTAACTTATTAATTCGTGTGCAATAGCTAATACTAAATTGACAAATGATTGTTTCGGATAATTCGCTGATACACTTTAAACTTTAAAGTGTTGTTATCAGAGCATAGAAAAATATCGACATGTGGCGTCCATCCCCTCCTCAACGTGGTACGACGGTGTCAACCATGTCTCGATGGCCGATCGTACATGGGCTAACGGGGCTATGGCGGTGGTGTCACCAGGGCGTGGTGGATTTCCGACCGGCAATCGGATCTCCTATAAAATACCACATGAGCCCGACGACGGCACCATGACTCGGCGTGTGTTCCCCGCCACAAAGGGTTCAGCAGCCACAGGATTACATGGACTCCTGGACAGTACCCCGTACTTCCGAATGGCGAATGAGCTCTCAACAGCCACCGGCAACCATGCAACTTACTGCTGCCTTGCAGACTGCGCTTGGATGTGCAAAGGCTAGAGGTGCGTCCTCGATCAAAAAGCCGAGTGGTGAGGGGACACCACTTGTACCAAATTCCCAAGAAACTCCATGAAATGTGGAGCCGGCTTATCCTCCAAAAGGAGTCAGCCGCAGTAAAGTAAGTAAAAGTAAAGTTTATTGAACATTGTGTGTCTTATAAGATGCGATGTTCAACAAACACACGCTCTCCTGCACAGCTTAGATGATCGTAATTTCAGATAATCATTCTCCTAACCGCATAAAACGGAAGTTCGCAGCTGAAAGTCTGTTCCTTTTAAATATACATACACTATTCTCTAATCCACACCAGACTACGCTATATTGTCCTCTGAGGACGTAAAAATTGATTGAAACTTTGTAGCGCCTAATGCAAATAACGGTCGAACAATAACACCTCACTGATCAGATATGCCAGTGGGCAGCGTGACATACTGGACCCACACACCAATCCGTATATAACAGAAACTTGTTTGTTGTGTGCGACAGGGTGGCTCATTGGCTAGAGCACCAGATTCCGAAGCAGACGTGCCCAGGTTCGAGCCCTGTCCGCGGCAAATTCTGGCCAGTACGCGATGAGTTCTCAATAAGGACGAAACCGGTCTACTGGATGAATTTCCTTTTCCACACTATACAATACCTAGTTTATACTGACAAAATGTGAGTAATTAATGGGTCAGGTGTTTATATCACGATCGCAACCATGATTATAATAAATAATACAGTGGAAGGCCTTAGCCGTCTATCAGAAATTAAAACTCAATTTTTTCATTAACCACTGATTATTTACTTTGAAGTATACTTGGGGAAAAGTAAAAATGTAACAGGTCAAATTTAGACTAATTAAGCCTGCATACACGAACACCCACACTCATAAAATTCTGCCTAGCTTTATGACATAAGCGCATGTAGATAAACGAATTTACGACTGTATTGTGTAATCTGTCTGCTAGCCACATTCCTGTGGATCCCTACATTGTTCTAGCGAACTTTTTTCGACCGTAATTAGGGCCGACCTTTCTTTGCCATGTACAGTAGGTTACAATGTAGACAGACACTGGCAGACATAAACTAGACTTTATAACGCACCACAACAGGTGAATTTTGGCTGTCTAGTAAAATGGAACTACAAATAGTGCAACTTTTTATGAAGTCCTTTTCTCTCAACAAACTGTCGCCACCACCGTGATTTGTGCAATAATACTTTTGTCTAAATTGCAAGTGGCAAGGCAATCAACACGTTGACTTTTTCAAGGTTAGCGCCATTAATAAAATATCAACGCGTCCTCCATTGTGATAAACACATTAACAAATTTGGCCCACCTTCTACTCGTGATAATGGTTTCGGCAAGTAGACTTTACTTAACAAAGTAATATCTACACCGAAAAGTAAAGCAGAATAACTACACACAACGGTGATAATTTTTGTCTAACAAACTGAAGTAAAATATAGGACAATCCGACGGAAGCACACAAGAGGTGACATAAAGAAACAAATGAAGACGTACACGTTTTTATGTGACAGATAGAATTGACATTCGTAATATGCAAAATTTCAAAGACACTGCCTTTAATCCATACGACAATCAAATTTGAACCAGTCGCTCGAAAGATAGTGAGTCACAAACAGTGGCTTGGCTCGGATATAAATAAACGTCAATAAGACGCAACATAGGATCATCCCCCAAAATGTGATTTGTGCTTATCTCCAGATTTCAAAATTGGCAAAAGGAATGGTTAACGCAAAAGCTTTAATATGCAAATTTTAATGCTATAATTTGACCAAAATATTGTGCAGCCCATCCAAATGATCCTGGTTAAGAAAAGCTTGATGAAAATTAGCAAATTATTCATTAAATCAAGTTTGCGAGCTTGAAGTAAACACCAATCCCATTGTATTTAACCAGTGGTCGAACAACATAAAAAAACTACCGCCAGCCGCAACGCACTGACGTGTTTCGACCCAAGATCGACGATGGAAGATCAAACCGCATTACGCGCATATCTAACTTTGCTTTTTCATATATATACGCGTTTGATCCTCGCTATTCAGTTTGTCGTCGTAAACTGATGATGATCATGGAAGGTCGAAACGCGTCAGTGCGTTTCGACTGTCTGTAGTTTTGTTATGTTTTTCGACGACTGGTTAAATACAATTAGACTGGTGTTTACTTCAAGCTCGAAAACTTGATTTAAAGTATTTTTATCACCACCGGCGCAATCAATTATTGCATAACTGTATTGTCCATTAAACCTATTATACTTAATTCAATCACAACAATTCAAGAAGTTAGAAATTTATTATAATTAATTTGCGATCTTGATATAAACACCTGACCCATTAGTTACTTACATATATCAGTATAAACTAAGAATTTTATAGTGTAGAAAAGGCAATTCATCCAGTCGACCGGTTTCATTCTTATTGGGAACTCATCACCTACTGGCTAGAATTTTGCGCGAACAAAGCTCGAACCTGGGCACGTCTACTTCGGAATCTGGTGCTCTAACCAATGAGTCATCCTGCCGCACACTATATACTAACTAATGTAACTCGGTTAGTTTTTTTCGTTTAGGTGAATCCCATATGGCATCCATGTCAACCAAAAGTTCCAACTAACCATCCCCAATTTGTCATTACTGAACAGACACCACACTACATGTGGAATTGATATCAAAATAAACATTTATATAATTGAACGAACATTGGTTGCGCGGGCAGTGATAATTATTACATTTAGTCAGTATAAACTAAGAATTGTATAGTGTAGAATAGACAATTCATCCAGTAGACCGGTTTCGTGGCTCAGTGGTTAGTGTACCAGATTCCTAAGCAGACGTGTCCAGGTTTGAGCCCACGTCCGCGGCAAATTCGGACCAATACGTGAGGAGTTCCCAGTAATGGCAAAACCAATCTATTTCAAGAATTGTCTGTTCTACACTACACAATTCTTAGTTTATACTGACATATGTAAGTAACTAATGGGTCAGTTGCTTTCTTCTTGACTGGTTCCACAGTGCGAGCTTCAAATGTTAAATCTCCGCAATTTGCGTTCGCAGGTTGTCGCTTTGCCCAATCAGTTTCGCAAAGATCCGATTGATCCGCATTTCCAAATACTCACTAATGGTTTTCAACTAAGCATTGATCTCAGCAACTAAACTCTATATATGCACATGCAAGGAGCACATGACAAAACCCACTCAACAAATAGTTATATTTATTCAGATGCCGCGTTTTGCGTTGGCGGGTTCTAGCTTTGCACCAACAGTTTCACAAAGATCCGATTGATCACAATTTCCAATTTCGCTTCGTCTTCGATCGGGCTGCGTTTGTATTGGTCTTTTTTTTAGGACGAATACAAACTCAGCCCGATCGAAGACAAAACGGAAATGGAAATTTTGATAATTCGGATCTTTGTGAAACTGTCGGTGCTAAGCAAAAAACCCGCCTACGCAAAACGCCGCATTAGAAAACATGAAGCTGGCACTCCGCAATCAAACTTCAATATATATATATATATACATATATATATATATGTATATATATATATATATATATATATATATAAGAGATTTTAGTTGCTGAGACCAATTCTTTGTTTAAAACCATTATTGAGTCAAAAATTAAAATACGTCAGAACTGTTTCGGAACGAGGTTACCACATTTGCTTAAATCTGCTATTATGAGTAATAGGCTGTAGAGGCCTGATGGTGGAACAGGCAACGATGCTCCGAAACTTAGCCAAACAACTAAGGTTAGATCGTACTTCATCTCCAATGGTTAGTATGGACGATGTTGATGCCTTCGAGTGAAAGGAACGAAACCGCACCCAGCCAATAAAACAAACAAGACGCGTACTGGAAAATGAGAATCAATGGAATCTTTGCCAAACTGATGGTGCAAAGCGACAAACCACGAACACAAATCGCAGAGATTGAACAAGTTAGAAACTTGATCAACATCAAAGCTATGCGTTGGAGCTAAACATTTTATTTATTTGCCACTAAAAACTAAGCGTTGCATATGGTAGTAAATGCAATTCATCCGGTTAATCGTGTTCGTTCAAATTCGGAGCCCGTCAATTCCTCACCAGTGTTTTATCGAGGACAGTGCACGAACCTAAGATCAATCATGGAGTTTGAACCAACTTTTCGCATTGTTGGCTGTTACGTGAACGCATGCTTTTCCCCAAGTGTTGTATTACGTAAATATGTATTAGGTGTTGCGAACCTAGTAAAAAATTAGTTCAGTTGTGACCAGAAGGAGAAACCAAAGGCAGCATGAACGGAAAGTATAATCTCGTGCGCGCATTCGTTTCGTGCTTACTGGCGACTCATCAGTAGGAGCCGGTATTACGCCCTTTAACCACTATATATTTGGGTGAAGAATGTGGAATAATAGGACGGTACAATCTCCTAGACGAATGTGTAAACCTGTAATAGTGAAGCTAACATAATCTAAAGTCAACGAAAATACGACTTCAATGCTAACTCACACTATATAATATATATACCGAGTCTGTAAAGGATACTAACACTATGGCTATTGTATTAGTAACTGATACCTTTTTTGAAATCGATGAGTACCGGATACTAACACTATGGTTTCGAGTCGGTACATGATACCAACCTGATGGATATAAATTTATGCTAAAGTTCACCCCAATTGAGAATTACAACAATTTCCGAACACCTGTTACTCCAGTTAAACCATACACTCTGGCCTTCATCGATATCAATTATCACATTTCGCGGTAAGCATGACATCATTCAATTCAATATATTACAGTTTAATACTGTTTGTTGCGAAGATCTAATATATATGCAAGTATGTATTAGGTTTTGCGAACCTAGTAACAAATTAGTTCAGTTGTGACCAGAAGGATAAACCAAAAGGCAGCATGAACGGAAAGTATAATCTCATGCACATTCGTTTCGTGCTTACTGGCGACTCATCAGTAGGAGCCGGTGTTACGCCCTTTAACCACTATATATTTGGTAGAAGAATGTGGAATAATAGGACGGTACAATCTCCTAGACGAATGCGTAAACCTGTAATAGTGAAGCTAACATAATCTGAAGTCAACGACAATACGACTTCAATGCTAACTCACACTATATAATATATATACCGAGTCTGTAAAGGATACTAACACTATGGATATTGTGTCAGTAACCGATACCGTCGTTATAGTACCAAAACGTTGCATGGTATTAACACAATGGTTGTCGAATCCGTACATGGTACCAATATGATGGATATCATTTTATGCTATAGTTCACCGAAATTGAAAATTAAATCTATTTCTGAACACCTGTTACTCCAGTAAATCCATACACTCTGGCCTTGATCGATATCAGTTATATCATTTTTTTCAATTTAACTGATTTTTGTATGAATTAGCAATGGCATTTCGTTTACTAGACCGGATTTGTCCTTATTTCGATCTTGTCTAGTACAGTCCAGAATCAATGATTGTGTAATTGTATAAATCTTCAATTCAATACCACTTCCCTAGATGGCCTGGAGGGTTGTATAAAAACAGATTTGGGTTGGTTAGTTGGAGCACTCCGTATACAAGGAATGTCACATTGACATGAATTGTAGAAAAGTTTACTGAAAAGCATATGTTAGTATAACGTTGGAAGTGGTGTGTTCCGTGCACCAAGGTTCGGCAGTGGATATTTTCACAGACCCCGAAGTATACACGTCAGTGTTTGAAGAATTTTCAAAAAAGACCAAACTGGTCTACTGGCAAAATTACATTTGCTAACTTATACAAATCTTAGTTTGTAACGACAATTATATATATAATATTATTGGTGTTTATCCAAAGTTAGCAACACTGATTTAAATTGATGTTGTGCCCGAAAAAGCAACCAATGATTAGTTATTTAGATAGATTTTGTTTAAAAAATCTAAAATAAAAATATAATGAGAAGAAAATTATGAAGAAATAAGTGTAAATATATTCTATTGCGATTCAATTTAATTCAAAACTCATATAGAAAATTTGCTCAAATCTTCTTTTGTGAGAATTGAGATGCGCATTTATGATTAGAGTCCTGACGGTGATTCCGGAATGGAGGAATCAAAATGTTGCCAGTCTACGAAGATTAGATTGTACCTCAGCTCCAATGAATAATATGAGGGATGTTGAAGCTTTCAGAAGAAAGGTACGAAACCGCACCCAGCCGAAAGGAAGACAAATTTGATGCGTACTTGGAAATGAGGATCAATCGGATCTTTGCGAAACTGATATTGCAAGGTGACAAATCGCGTAAGCAAATCGCAGAGTTTTAACATATTCGTTCGTTTGTTAGATTTCTAACAAAATCACTGATTGTCCAATGTCGCATTTTGCGTACGCGTTTTCTAGCTGTGCACAAACAGTTTCACAAAGATCCGATTGATCACAATTTCCATTTCCTTTTTGTCTTCGATCGGGCTGGGTTTTTATTCGTCCCAATGGAAATGCGGTTCTATCACATCTTTGTCTACTGGCGACGTATTTAAATTGGGACAATTACAAACCCAGCCCGATCGAAGACAAAAAGGAAATGGAAAGTGTACTCAATCGAATCTTTGTGAAACTATCGGTGCAAAGCTGGAAACCGCGTACGCAAAACGCGACATTGGAAAATATAAAGCTGGCACTCCGCAATCAAATTTCAAAAAATCAATGATTGAGCGGTTAATGATAAAAAGTGTTTAAATTGTTTATATGATGTTAATTTCACTACGGAGGCTTTACACATTCGTATGGGAGATTGTACCGTCCTATTTGCCCACATTCCTTACTCACATTAGTTATCCTCCACAAACAGTATCTGACTGTTGTATATTTAAATGAATGATGTCAAGCTTACCGCGAAATGTGATAACTGATATCGATCGGATTTGTCGGAGCAACAGGTGAACTATAGCATACATTGAAATCCATCGTGTTGGTACCATGTTCCGACTCGGAACCGTGTACCTTTTCGGTACTATAATGTTGTTATCGGCTGCTGACACAATAGCCATAGTGTTAGTATCCTTTACAGGCTCAGTATATATGTATATATATATATATATATATATATATATATATATATATATATATATATATATATATATAAAGCGTTGAAGTGGCATTAATACAAAATTTAAAAGATAATTTATTCTTCAACAGGAAGTTCAAATAATATTTATTTTGTTCAAAAAAGTATTAAAAACACGTGTCCGAATTTTCATATCGTATATTTCGATTTCCACTACTAATTCGATGATAATTTACATCATCTTCATTTGTAACTTTGTTATCTTACACAATTAGCAAAGATTAAAATTGTGTGCGTATTCAGAAAATGGGGGAAACAGGAAGAGTTAGCATATTCTATTCTACGCATATCCGTTATTACGGATTATAAGTTTGATAAAACCTATAAGGAATTGATGTGTGTGTTTGTGTGTGTGTTTGTGTGTGTGTGTGTATGTGTGTCTGTGTGTGTGTGTTAGATAGCTTTCCAATGTAATTGAGATAACTTTGACGATTTAGTACTTCCTGTCAACGAGACCGTGAGCTTTAAAAAAATGCAAGGATTAACTAGCAATTAAATTAGCAATAAAAAATAATGTAATGCTATTAAAATATGACGCAATAGACGAATAAGCCTTTCGGTATTAGCAATAAGTATTTTTCAACATGAGTAAATAAGTCATGTAAATTTACACCAAAAACAGTTTGCAACAAATCTATAACAATTGGAATTTGATTTCGAGACTAAATGTGCCATAATTAGCCGACGTAAGAACTGTATAGTGTGGAAAACACATTTCATCCAGTAGACCGCTTTCGAAGTAATTGAGAATTCATTACGCATTGTCCAGCATTTGCCGCGGACAGTGCTCGAACCCGAGCGAGTCTGCATCGGAATCTGGTGCTCTAACCATTTGGCTAACCTGACCTGTGTTAGCCAAAGCACTGATCAAGTATAAATGATAATTATTCTGATCAACGTAAAGAGAAACAAGTGTTCAGAAGAGGTTGTAATCCTCAATATATATATATATATATATATATATATATATATATATATATATATATAGAGTGAGTCAGCGTCGAAGTCGTATTGTCGAAGAATTTGTATGAATTTGGCTTCCTTTCTTCCTTCCATACATTCGTATGGAAGGTTGTACCGCCCAATTGTCTCTCATTCCATACCAAAATATGCAGTGGGTAAAGAGCGCATTACCGGCTCGTACTGATGAGTCGGCAGTAAGTACACAACTAACGTGCACCTGCAATCTATGGCATTTCCTTCTGATCATATTTGAACTAATTTGTTACTAGGTGCGCAACACGAAATACACAATTGCAAATATAATATATCTCGGCAACAAACATTTGTTTAACTTTTAAATATTTTGATTCTCAATTTCGATTCGATGATAATTTTCATCAAATAGAGAAAATTAATTATTCATCATCATTTGCATTTTTCTAATCTTACACAATTAACAAAGAGGATGTGCATAATCAAATTTTGTACGTACTCAGAAAAGGGGGAAACAGGAAAGGTGAGCATATTCTAATCTACGAATATCCGGTATTGCGGATTATAAATTTGATAAAACCTCTAAGGATTTGATGTTTGTTTGTATGTGTTTGTTACATAAATTTACAAAACACAGTATAGTGTGTTTTTGGTAAATTGGGCTAATTAGTACTTCCTGTCAATGAGACGGTGAACCAAGTCAAAGAGGATATTGCAGAATTCAGATTTTATAAAAACTAACAAAACAAAATAATGTGATTTTTTTTAAATATGACGCAATAGACGTATAAGCCTTTGGGTGTTAGCAATGTGTATTGTTCACAACGGGTAAATATATCATGGTAATTTACACAAAATATTTATAGTCGGTATAGAGTGTAATACCGGCTCCTATTGATGAGTCGCCAGTAAGCACGAAAGGATTACGCACGTGGTATCTTTGGTTCTTACTTATGGTTGTATTTGAACAAGTTCGTTACTAGGTGCGAAACACCTAATACATACAAGCATATATCATATGTCATAGCTTAACTTTTCAATATTTTGATATTCACTTTCGATTCGATGATAATTTACATCAAATAGGGACAATTAATTATTTACTATCATTTTCACTTTTCTTTACTTACACAATTAGCAAAGAGAACGCGTATCATGAAATTGTGTGCGTTTTCATGAAATGGACAAATATCCGGTATTTGCCTTTTTCTTTTGTTGCGATCTGAGAATTTTGCACCCTCTGTCTACCGGATATCCGGTATTTCAGATTATTTGTTTGATAAAACCTCTAAGGTATACTGTGATTGATGCAAATTTGACAACTTCCTGTCAATGAAGCCGTGAACTTTACCAAATCGCAAGGATTAAGAAAATCAAAGAGGATATTGCTGTGAAGCCGGGCTGTAAATTAGTAAAAAAGCAATAAAATGAAGTGATATCATTAAAATATGACGCAATGGACGAATAAGCTTTTGGGTGTTAGCAACATGCATTGTTCAACACGTGTAAATGTGTCATGTTAATTTAAACAAAACAGTTTGCAACCAATCTATAAGACTTGTAACCTGATTTCGAGACTAAATATATCGTAATTGCTCGACATAAGAATTGTATAGATTAGAAATGGCAATTCATCCAGTCGCCAGTAAGCACGAAACGAATGTGCATGAGATTATACTTTCCGTTCATGCTGCGTTTGGCTTATCCTTCTGGTCACAACGTAACTAATTTGTTATTAGGTTAGCAACACCTAATACTTACTTGCATATATATATATATATATATATATATATATATATATATATATATATATTGCATAAACTGATATCCATCGGGTTGGTATCATGTACCGACCTCGGAAACCATAGTGTTAGTATCCGGTACTCATAAATTTCAAAAAGAATCAGTTACTAACACAATAGCCATAGTGTTAGTATCCTTTACAGACTTGGTATATATATTATACAGTGTGAGTTAGCATTGAAGTCGAATTGTTGTTGACTTTAGACTATGTTAGCTTCACTATTACAGGTTTACACATTCGTCTAGGAGATTGTACCGTCCTATTATTCCACATTCTTCTACCAAATATATAGTGGTTAAAGGGCGTAATACCGGCTCCTACTGATGAGTCGCCAGTAAGCACGAAACGAATGTGCATGAGATTATACTTTCCGTTCATGCTGCCTTTGGTTTATCCTTCTGGTCACAGCTGAACTAATTTGTTACTAGGTTCGCAACACCTAATACATACTTGCATATATATATTAGTTCTTCGCTACAAACTGTATTTAACTGTAATTCATCCAGTAAACTGCTTTCGAAATTTTTGAGAACTCATCACGTACTGTCCTGAATTTGCCGCGGACAGAGCTCGAATCCGGGAACGTCTCCCGCGGAATAGGGTACTATAACCACTTAGCTGTGTTAGTCACTCAACTGATCAAGTATAATTGACAATAATTCGGAACTATGTAAGCAATAAACTTAACCGGTTGATGACAAATAGGTAAATATACAACCGCAAATAACTTGTATCAAGTTTGCGATCGTGATATAAGCACAAATCTTGCCTTTGCCTTGTTTGGTGCAAAAAGGGTTTTGCATCCACTATCCACCTGATTATTCCAAAAATTCCACAAATTGTAGGATGTGATTTCTATTGAAAAATAATTTCGAAAGCGGAAGTCGAAATATCTGGAGTAATCGGGTGGACAATGGATGCAGACAACTTGTTGCGCCAAACAAGGAAAAGGCAATGAATCTATTCCCTGTCGTTCAACATGTTTCTTTCAAAGCTTAAACACCAATTTTGTCATGTATACTTTTACAGTAGAAAATAAGAATTGGATAGCGCAGAAAATGCGATTCATCCTGTAGACCAGTTAAGTCTTTAATTTGAACAATTAAAAGTACTGTCCGTGGCCAGATCTGTCAAGTACGAAACCGGTCTACTGGATGAATTGCCTTTTCTACACTATACAATTCTTAGTTTATACTGACATATGTAAGTAATTAATGGGTCAGGTGTTTATATCAAGACCGCAACCTTGATTATAATAAAAGTACTTCAAGAGTTTCCAATAAGGACGAAACCGCTCTGCATAATAAGTCGTCTATTTTACATTATAAAACGCAAATTTTATACATTGTATGCGAGACTACTAGAGGTGAGAGCCGTATATTGAAATTTGTTTTCCAAATATAGACAATGCGGATAGATCCTCGCCAATCAGTTTGCCGTCGTATTCTGATGCTGATCCTGGAAGGTCGAAACGCGTCAGTGCGTGCGACTAGCGATAGTTTTGCTATGTTGTTCGACAACTGGTTAAATACAATGAAATTGGTGTTTTCTTGAAGCTTGCAAACTTGATTTAAAGATTTGTTATCCCCACCCACGCAGTCTATGATTGCTTAGTTGTATTGCCTATTTATAGGCGTGTGGCGAAAGCTGCAAAAAGTTGATGTTCGTGACTGATTAGAAATTGTGAAGCCCACATTTCCAGTCAAGAACAATGTGTGCGAAGTGGCGTGTTTGGAATGTCTAATTTGCCCTTAATATATATATATATATATATATATATATATATATATATATATATATATATATATATATATATATATATTTGTGTGTGTGTGTGTGTTTGTGCTGATTCCAGATTATTTACAGACAGACAGGTGTACACTGTTGTAGTCTTGTGTGGTCCTGTATTATGTACGAAGGGATTGAAGTGGCGATATTGTCACGCGAATGGAATCGTGTATTTAGAAGCGAATTAAGTTATTTCAATTAAATACCACAATGAATTAAGTGTTCAAAAACGAAATGGTGGCAGAGATATTATACAGCATTCAGTGCGCATAGACAACGTGCAGCAAAAGTGTTTCAATACAGAGGTGGACTAACAGTAAGTCATGAAAAAATATATCCTCTATGACAGATAAAAACAGGTAGTTTAAAAGCCACGCTATGCACAAGTTCACGTAGATTGGCACACGAGCATAAAAAGAGCAATCCTACAAAATAGGCCAGGACAAAGACAGATTTTATCCAACAGCAGGACACTGCTCTGTCCTCATCACTGCTTGGATAATGTCAGCAATAAACTGTCAATCTCTCCTGACACGGCAGCAAGCTATTCACAAACTGCATGAATTATTCCAATTTGACGTCATGCATTGCAAACCACACTTCGCTGTTCATTCGTTCCGGCAGATAAAAAATAGGACACACTAAAACGCAGACAAATTAAGCAATGGATAAAAATATACCAATTTATTTAACCGCAAACCACCCGTCTATCTATTCAACAGTCCATTTATCAATGAATCTAATTCCAAATTCATCCATCTATTCAAATATCCATCTAAGCATTTAATCGACTATCATTTTATAAATCTATCCACCTATCCATCAGTCAATTAAATCACATATTCAATTTTACCTTCGATCCATCAATCGACCAAGATATCACTCCATCCTTCCATGAATCCATAACCCCCAAAATTCATGAATCCATCAATCCAGCCATTCATAAATCCATAATTTCATAAACACTTAAATCAATCAATCAAAGGATCCATATATCCATGAATCCATGAACCAATCAATACATCAATCGATTAATCTATTAATCCGTTAATCCATCAATCCATAAACCCGACAATCAGTCAATTCGTCAATCTCGCAATTCATCAAATCATCATTCAATCAATCCAAAAATTCATCAATTAATCATTCAATCAATAAATCTTCCAATTCACCAAACCAGGAAAAAATTATTCTAATAAACTGACATTTCATCTAGTCACCTGTCCATGAAACAACGAGTTCATTTATCCCTCTATAGGTACATTTGTCAATCGATTAATTAATCAATTCAATCTATTAATCCATCATTCCACCAATCGATCAATCTGTAAATCCGTTAATTTTTAATAGTTAGACAATATTTGCTTCGTAGAACTAATATATAACTAATATATTAATCGATCAATTCATTAATACCTCAATCAAGCAAGCCATTCATTAGACAAAAAAACCGGCAATCCATTTATAAATTAATTAATCAAACAATCAATTCAACTTTCCATTAATCTATTAATCAATGAAATCATTAAAATATCAATCCATCGCTAGAAAAATCTAACAAGGACATCTGAAAACAATCCATCAATCTATCTAGCCATCAAATCATTAATCCTTCAATGCATAAAACTTTAATTCATCAACCTTTCAAGCGATTAATCCATAATAACATCAACCTATCAACCCGACAATCCAGCAATGAATCAATGGTTCAATCGATCAATCCATTATTCCATCAACCCATCAATTTAATAATTCATCTATCCATTAATATATCAATCCATCAATCCTTCAGTTCATCGATCCATTAACCTCTCACTCAATAATTCCATCAATCCATAAATCCATCTAGCCAACTATCCATAAACCAATGATTCCATCTATTTAGCTACACATCTATCAATCTATAAAATCTATCAAGTATCCATCTATTAAACTTTAAACAAATTTAGCAATGCAGCATTCTAAAAATCCGTTATTCCATGAATTCACAAATCTATTAGTCCATCGATCCATCACTTGTACAATGCGTCAATCAATCAATCCATCAATACATCGATTAATTAAAACATCATTCCATTTATCTATTACTCTAATAATCAATTAAACTATAAATTTATCTAGCCACCTCTCCTTCAATCCATCAATTTGTCCTTCTATGGACAAATCCATCTTTCCATCTATCTATCTGTCCATCTATCCATCTAGAGTTTGTGTAATCCTCTGTTTTTTATTATTTTATTATTCTTATTTTTATTAACTTGATTTTGTGGGATATGTTTTTTTTAAATTTTCCTTGTAGACTTCTATTTTACTCGCATTTGTAGAAGAAATTGGTTTGATGGAATTTGCATTTGATTTTGTCCGGATATTTAGGTTTTCTGAAAAACAGCTAAAAAAGTACTGATATCCTGTCGGGCAGATAACAAATTTCTGTGTTCTTTAACTGCGAAAATTATTTTTTCTAGCCCCGATTTTGCGTTTTTATAAAGAAATATTCATTTTTAAATGCTGACCAGCAAAGAAATAATCATCAATGCCTGATACACAGCAGAACAAAACGAATTTCAGTCTCATATACTGATGGGTTAAACATTGGAACTAAACCAGAAACTGATTAATGAAGATCTAACTATAAAATGCACAAAAAGTTATGAAAAATGAGTACTATGGCTTTCCGTCTTTTACGAAATTCGCCGACTTTTTCTTATGCGGGACAATTGATGGCACTCGTAGGTCGGCAAAATCTTGAATCCTTTACATTTCCAGGTGCACCGATTATTAGCCTTGATTGATTGGTTCTCACTTGTCTGAAAATGACATTGGAACAAGATTTTCCACTCTTGTAGCCTTGCTCGAATATCAACCAGACTTGTTGCGCGGCAGAAAATATATTTATCACCTGCCGTTATTGTGAGAAACAAAGCCAGGTAAAAGCACTGGTCGAGCGGTCAAATTTTGATCGGTTTACATTTTCAGGAGCACAGCTTATTTTTGCATGGGTTCTCACAAATCCCATCTTCTTCCACAAGTATACCGTCCGAAAATGCTTTTGTGTCAAGTTTTTCCTAATTGTTCACGACGTTTCACGGGCACCTTTTCTCATTCCATCCTCAGGATATGGACATAAGACTCACAGAAAATACAATCTGTAGCAAAAGCGTGTTGTATTTCATTGAGTATTGTGTGAATATCTTGAGGATCGAACGACAATGGACGTTTCGAAACGTCGTGAAAAATTCGGCAAAGCTTGTTATAAAAGCATTTTTGGACAACACACTTTGGGACGGCTTCAGAGTCACGGTACAAGTGAGAACAATCAAAGACAAAGACAAGCTGTGCACCTGGAAAAGTAAAGGAATCGAGATTTTAATTTAAATCAAGTTTGCATTCTTGGTATAAACACCTGATCCAGTTTGCACATACATTTGTCAGTATAAACTAAGTCTTGTATGGTGTGGAAAACGAAATTCATTCAGTAGACCGGTTTCATCCGGATTGGGAACTCATCGCGTATTGTACAGAATTTGCCGCAGACAGTGCTCGAACCTGGGCACGTCTGTTGCAGGGTGGCATATTGATTGGAGCACCAATTTACAAAGCAGACGTGCCCAGGTTCGAGCCTTCTTCGCAGAATATAATGAAAAGTATGTGATGAGTTTCCAATAAGAACGAAATCTATTTACAGGATGAATTGTCTTTCCAACACTATACATTTCCTATTTTATGCAGACAAATGTATAATCATAAAGGGTCAGGTGTTTATATCAAGATCACAACATTGATTTTTATCCCCACCCGCGCAACCAATGTTCGTTTACTAATAGGAATCAAGATTTTACCGATCTACGAATACTATCAATTGTCTTGCAATAGGGCTTTACGGAAACAACTTAAAAGATGTCAGCGATGGCCTTTAAAAGTATCTTCTTAATGCAGGTATTTATATTTGACTGGTAGAATCTGGAGCAAAAATATTTTGCGTAATCGATTGGTCAAAATAATTTTAAAACACCACTAAGTATTAACAAGTCGCATATGAAAGCACATCTGCGGTGAATAATTGACACTGACGCGTGTCCATCGTTTATGGCCTAAGGAAGGCTGGCATTCCCACCAACGAAGATCAAAGCTAAATTTGCATAAAAGATAAAGGAAAAAGAATTTCGGCCTTCAGTCCTGCATGTTCAAATAGAATTTATTTGACTAGCAATGCCTGTCTCACAATTTCTATGCCGTGACGGACGAACATGCCACATTGGTAATTTAACATTAATTGATTGCGCGGGTGGTGGTAACCATTCTTTAAATCAAGTTTGCGAGCTTGAAGTAAGCACCAATCCCAGTGTATTTAACCAGTCGTCGAACAACATAACGAAACTACCCACAGTCGAGCGCACTGACGCGTTTCGACCTGCCATGATCATCATCATTAATCGCACGTGCGCGCAACTGGTGGTAGTTTTGTTATATCGTCTACTTCAAGCTCGCAAATTTGATTTAAAGATTAGTCATATTAGTAGTTCAAGCCGCGTATTTAAACGATAAAGCATTAGGATTACAATTCGAAACACCATGTCCTTTCCATTTAATCAGTAGATAAACAGCTCTACTGTCACTATTGTTGCTTTCTGATGACTTTCTATCGTCTTTGGTATCACTTAAACACGATGATGACATTTTAACGAGGGTTAGAGCGACATGTTTGTAAGAGGCAGAGTCAATAAGAAATGAAGCTGTGTTACAAATGTCTTGGTTTACATTTTACTTTAGATATTATTTGTGGCGGAAAATTACTATATATATATATATATATATATATATATATATATATATATATATATATATATATTTAAAAATTATTACAAATATGACCGGATGTGTAAACCAAAGACGTGTACCGCCCTTTTTGCCTGCATTCTTCACCCAAATTTATAGTTGGTAAAGGGCGTAATACCAGTTCCCGCTGATGGGTCGCCTGTAAGCACTAACGAATGTGCACAGGAGAATATACCTTTTGAATTAATTGGTTTCTGTGTGTGCAACATCTAATGCACAATTGCAAACATCAATTAATTACCTTCAATCCAGTTTATTAGCTTGAGGTGGACAGCCATTACCTTGTTTATTGCGACTACTTCAATATAGCAAAGTTAACATCAGTCACACAAGGTAACGCGTTTCAAACTTCCCTGTTTATTTTTTTCCAGTCATGTACAATGTATGTAAGATTACTAGCGGGGAGAGCCGCATACCTAACTTTGCTTTCCATATATGTATGCAATTCGGTTTGATCCTCGCTAGTCAGTTTGCCGTCGTACTCTGATGATGATCATGGAAGGTCGAAACGCGTCAGTGTGTTGCGGCTGGCGGTAGTTTTGTTATGTTGCTCGATGTCTGGTTAAATACAATGGGATTGGTGTTTACTTCAAGCTCGCCAACTTGATTTAAACAATTCTATGTTTATTCTCAGAGCGCAACGTAATCTCTTATTCATCGTTGGTGTTTTGTGATGCTTAGATAAAAATGTTTTGTGCTTATCTAAAGCACATAAGCATGATTTGAAGATGTTTTATCTCGGGCCACGCCATATTGTATGTGCCTTTCCTTCAGGAGGAGTCGATATAACATCAATTTAGGCTTAATGTTAAAACTAGTCACGCCAAATTTGTCAGACTAGAACAGACGCCACGCTACCTGTCAAAGTGTTAACGAACTTGGCATTGAATTAATTTTTATCACGGTTTACACAATGAATGCTTAATTAATTATATATATTAAGTTGGCCGATGTCCAATGTCGATTATACTTTTCGTTTATATTATCCTTGGTTTATCCTTCTGATCCTATTTTTTACACATTTATTACTATGTGTGTAACAAATAATACACAATTACATTTTACTTTTCAGGTAACATCTGTGGATAAACTACCTCGAATTCGCGAGCATAAATTTGTTCAGCTGTCGCCACTTAATTACATCATTAAATAAATAAACATCGTTAAACACCGCCCGCGCAAACAACGTACGCCTATGGGTCACATGGTTAGTAACAACAATTGGACTCCGAATTGATCAATATTTAACAAGCGCAACAATTGTCAAACAATCGATTTCACACACATTGACGGGGTTTGAACATCATTGATCAAGATAACGGCAAAGCTACAACACTCTTACGAGAATCAGAGCGCAATATCTGGGAAAAGCGCGGTCACGCGTATATTTTAGTTTACATGTTCGTTGCTCTGAAGAACTAATATATGTTGAACTGCGTATAAGGAAACAAAATGTTTAAAATATGACCAGTAGGATGTACTATCAGTGTGAACAAAACATGAGTTTGGTTCTTAATGGCTACTAATTAGTATATATATATATACATATACGTATGTGAATTCCAGAGTTAAGGATATATATAACGATATGGCACGTAGTACCATACAATCGATCTAAATTTGATTTTCATATATATTCAATTCGGTTTGATCCTCGATAGTCAGTTTGCCGTCGTACTCTGATGATGATCAAGGAAGGTCGAAACGCGTCAGTGCGTTGCAGCTGGCGGTAGTTTTGTTATGTTGTTCGACGACTGGTTAAATACAATGGGATTGGTGTTTACTTCAAGCTCGCAAACTTGATTTAAAGAATTGTTACCACCACCCGCGCAAACAATTATTGTTAAATTCATTACTTTGTTGGTCTTAACAATTGATCAGACAACTAAATTTTATTTAAAATGTGGAAAAATCAACGGACTTAGTGAGACTGCTGATTTTGCGAGTGGGTAGTTAATGCGGAATTGCGTTTCATTTTATCTTGAAAATATGATTTAAATAATAGTTATCACCATTCGCATCGATCAATAATGTTTTAATTTCATTTCTCGATATCACCATAATAACACAGTAGATGAGATAATATAGTCACACACACACACACACACACACACACAAACATATATATATATATATATATATATATATATATATATATATATATATATATATATATATATATATATATATATATATTGCTTATCTGCTTAGATCATCAGTAGAATTATTAGCTTACGTTTGCCAAAAATATTTTAATAATTTCTTTTCTGATTCAATTAACTTACGTAGGTGGTGACAACGGATATAGAAATGAAGTTTACGCTCTCTATATGAAAGCCAGACCAAATTTATTTAACTAACAGAGTGAAATATCAAAATTACTGTCAGTTACGTTTATTGACGCATCAGAAATGTCAGTAAGCGCGAAACGAATGTGCATGAGATTATACTTTCCGTTCATGCTGCCTTTGGTTTATCCTTCTGGTCACAACTGAACTAATTTGTTACTAGGTTCGTAGCACCTAATACATACTTGCATATATATATATATATATTAGGTCTCCGCAACAAACAGTATTTAAATACATGAAAATAGTTTGGAAATAACGGACAAGTGACACTCATTCCCAGTTGTCTAGCATAAGACTAAGGTGATCGGAAATGTCGGTTGTTCAATTTAAACCATTATTGATTGTGTGGGTGGTAGTGACAAATATTTAATTCAAATTTGCCAGCTTAAATTAAACACCAATCCTATTGTATTTAACCAGTCGTCGGACAACAAAGAAAAACTGCCACTGGTCGCAAGCACTGACACGTTTCGACCTTCTGTGATAATCATCAGGGTACGACGGCATACTTACTAGCAAGGAGTAAACATCAATGCATATATATGGAAAGAAAATTTATATAAGCGGCTCTCAACTCTAGTACAATGTACACGAGACTACTTGAGATGAGAGACGCAGATTAAATTTTGCTTTCGTCTTCTGAGTCGTCAAATTGAACTCCACAATTACAAAACTAGCTGTCTCCGAATTTTGGTGATTTTGGTGTTCAATTCTTATGAGGAGTGCAGTTCAGAAAATGTTCCCAAATTATTAGAACATATATATGAAAAAAGTTTGCGAGCTTGATATAAACACCAGTCCCACTGTTTCTTAATTCACATGTGCTAATCATCATCAGAGCACATTTGGTGTTTACACAAAGCTCGAAAATTTGATTAAAATAAGTGCTCAATAATTGTTTACTTTTATAGCTTACGCACATTTGGCGAAAGCTGCAAACAGGTAATATTCTTGACCGCGTAGAAATTTTGCAGCCCGCATTTCCCGTCATGTTCAATGTATGCGAGGTCGAACGTACGTCTTGCGGATGTTTTACCATATTTTGCAATTAGTTTGATAAAATGAGATCGATGTTCATTTGAATCACAAACACTTTATTTAAAGACTTATTACCTCCACTCGCGAGATCAATGAAAAATTAATTGCCTATTGAAGTAACTGTGGACTAAATTTATTTATGGCTGGTTTGTACGAGCGCCTCATTGCATTATATATATATATATATATATATATATATATATATATATATATATATATATATATCTGAGTAATTGCGTTTTTTCTGCGGTAGTAACTATAAATTGCAGAAAATAGCAGTACAAATTCGTTACCTTGTTCATTATTTTTATTGGACGCTTACAAGTAAGGATTTCCGCTACCGGAATTTAAACACGCGAATTTTACGTTTATACCAAAGCAAGTCAACGTCTACGAAATCTGAACCGCACATTTCTTGATTTTTTTGCCTTTAGATAATCAATTTGCATATGTTTGTAAATATGTCTGTTTTAAAATGAAACGACTCCTTTGGCGAAAATAATAAATGGAATAGCGCTAAAGCAAATTTACAGTAGATAAATCCCGGCCACGACAACTCCAGTTACTTCGGAGAAGTGCCCGATAAAGGCACAATCGAGTTTTTAGTTAATTTGTACAATGTTTTGCTTCTATCGTCCCATATTTATTGAATCTAATTTATCGTTGTACTCTGATGCTGGAAAAGCTATTCCAAACAAACAGGCTTTCTTTAATGTGTCGTATTGGCGCTTAGTTATATTATACAGGCTGAAGTCATCTCTCGCGCAATCAATGATCAGTATACTGCATTCTCCTAGACAAAGATAATAAATGATACACCCCATTTTCATGAATTTTATTGCTCTGGATTAATGTTGAACTGATAGTAATTGAAGTTACACTTGGATAGGATAGGATTGTTTATGTAAAATTATGTTGATATTTTCACTGATAATAAATTATTTGTCGTGTGCCATATATATATATAATCTATATAAATCTATATAAACTAATCTAGCACGAATATTCTTGATAAGCTTGTCTGTAGAACTAGATCATCTAATTTTCCAAATATTTCTGCTTTACGAGGTAAATGCAATGCCACATATTTTGTTTAATAGTGTTCTTAATTGAAGGCAGCAATTTGTTCAAAATCTGCAACGAATTCAATCCGATTTTCTTTCAGTGTGTTGTCTGTCTGAAATAATAACATGTCAATAAAGTGACTAAAATGAACCTGCGTCCAACAAAAGGAGTTGCGACAGAGATCCTCACAAACGGCTTACCACATAAACGCAGGAAAATATTCCGTTAAGAAAATGCTTCATATTTACACGCGTATATATATATATATATATATATATATATATATATATATATATATATATAATGAATATTATACATGCATATGTGTAAATTGTGCCCAATGCTAAAACGTGCATTAGAAGTTTTTCGAATTTTGCGCACGCGGACTAATAAAAAATCAAAGATATTTACACAACACAATGCCGTATTAAGCGGTACACTCTTACAATAAATGCAGAAAATTGGCCAATCAGAGTGCGGGAAAAAGAAGTGCACAGCAAACGAAGCAGCACAGAAATTATTCAATTTTAAATCGTGTTGCACACTCACGCACATACGTTTGGATATTAGGTGTACAACTAGCACACGTACTTTAACCTGTCAACCAAGACGAGTTGAAATCCAACGCATTTTGGCGAATATTCCAATTTGCTTGCGTGCGAGACACTGAAATTTCATAACGACATAGTTGTGTGTGTGTCTATTTGTGTGTGCATTTATATAAACAAATTCTTCTGTCTTAATTGTATTCAGCCAAAAGTTGGGCCAAACCCATTTCAAGTAAAGCTGTATCATTCTAGAACACGTTCTCTCCCTGTTTCACACACACATTCTGTCTCTCTCTATATATATATCTCTCTCTCTCCATTCTGTAAAAGCTCTCTCTGTGCTTGTCCCATGCTTGATTCGTAATATGTACGAATTGGGCACAAACCAGCCTTACGTGGATCACAAGGCTTCGGAATTTTAATTTATCTGCAACCGAAATATTGTTTATGTGGTTTATCTTGTGGTCAATTTAACACACACTCCTTCACTATTTTTCTCCCTCTCTCTCTCTCTCTCTCTCTCTGTATCTCATCTACACGGGTCAAATAGAAACCGTTCATTGCTTTCTTTAACTGTGTCGACTACCAACAATAATTAATGGCGAGTAATGAATCAACACAGGCACATACACAAACTTTTTAGTTTATTGCGTTTTTTAACCTCTATTGAGCTCTATACCGATGTACACAGGTGGAGTGATCTTACGATAATAAACATCACTGTTTTCTTGATGTTGTCATTTACAATTTGATTTATTCACTGTCAATTGGATCATCAATATTGTTGGATAATCAACTGGGATCAGTAGAAATAACTGCGTACCTGTTTGAGTTGATAACTTTATATGGTTCTTGCCTAATACACCTTAGGCTCATTTGTTATTAATTCGGTCATTCAAACCAATTATTGGAAAGCTTTACTATTTGTGTGATCCGTCCGAAATATTGTTTATTCGCATATTTTCTCAAATCATTTAAAAAGTGACCAGTGCATTTCTGTTGCCTTTTGGAATTTATTGCTACTGTGTTTGTTAAAGCATCAATTAGTTATTCCCTTGGAACTGTGCATGGTTCTTCTACAATTGTGTGATATGTTTACTCTCAAGTGAAATAAAATGCAAACTACCGAGGTTTTGACAAGCTCTGCTCACCTTCCAAATCATCATCATCACCATCACCACCACCACCATCATCATTTATCGGCAATTGAATCACGTGCTGCTGGATTCTATGATGCAAATCTAACAGCCATGAGTACAGCAGGTATGATCATGAATATACACGAACCTGGGACTTTTCCTAGTGGTCATGACAACTGTGGTGTTATCGGTGTCTCTGGTAATACCAACGAGAACAATAGTGGCAATTTTCTATCATCGGACCTGACTGAAGCCAGTCAGGCACATATTTTCTTTCCATCGTACCCAGCGTACTATCGGAGTGACACTGGTGAGCTCGACCAAGCTGATTCAGGTACAATAGCAGAGAACAAATTATCCTATCGCACAAGTACTGGATCCACTAAGCAAGGCAGTACCATGCCCGGCTATTTGTCTGCGTATGAAAATGGAATTCCATTTACCTCTGCCTGTTCCTCTTCTTCGACGTCAACAAGTGTATTCATAGGCGAAATTATGTCAGCAATGCAAGAGGGCGTGCATTCCAAGAGCAATGTACACGGCAAACAGACAGAACGTCGGAGAAAGGTGAAGAAATCACGCGAGGACTGCTTCAGTTTTGACAAAGAATTTGGAAATGATTCAATAGCCAGTCAGGTTGCTCGTGAGAGAGTAGAAGAAGACAAAAATGTCTCCGATTGTAGAGAGCATATGTTATCATCCATATGTCTCAATTCAACAGAGGATACTTCAATGCGGCAGCATTCTGCTCAACACTCTTATCCTGCCGCTGCTTCGTCTCCCCATCTTGGAATCACACAAATTGTTAATCAACACAATGATAGCAGTATGCTGTCGAGAGGACACCCCTTGCTCAAGACTCTGGCGAGTAATGATTATGATGAAATGGGGGATTTGGGTCCGAGTCATAACGGAAGTACAGGCAGTAATGACACAACTCCTCCACCCTCAGCTGACTTTAGCTCCTGCTCGGGTCTTGCTCTTCAGACAACATCGAACCACCTTATCACCAGTATTGGCACTCGACATTTTGATGAGTGTGCAAACACGTCGCCGAATAACCAACTACACGTCCATCCGTCAGGTCAGACACTCCATGACTATCAGCAGAAGTTTTCAACAATGCCGTCAACTTATAGCAACAGCCATGTTCATTCTTCGTGTGCCACTCTGCAAAATATCAACAGAAACCTGGCAATGAGACAAATGTTAGCCTCACCTTCCTCATTGGAGGGCCACGTAACGTCGGGGCATCTGATAGCTACCAGCCCTGGAGCTAACCGTAGTGCAATTCAGCCGCTATCTGAAAGTTCGGATTCGATAAATATGGCGCTGGCATTATCGTCGTCCTCCTCGTCATCGCCAAATCCCATACCGACTATCAATGATGAAAGAGCTCTTTATTCATCCAGCACACCCCCTGATAATGAAAAAGGTGACGGAATTAGCACACGATTCTTTTCCACAACTGCTAATTCTAAGCCAACATCTGTAATGACACAAGATTTGCACACCTCGTCGTCTCCTAACCAGCTAGATTATGAGGTCTATCCAGAGGGCGTTCCATCACAGTCGGATGCATTCAATCCAGAATTATCGAAAAGATGCGCTAATACACTGTTCAGTAAATATTCCCCTGATCGGGCTTACTCCGATTCGATGCACAGTCTGAAAGGCAAACGTCGTGTCAGCAATAGTTCAAGTCCTGTTAGGTTTGGTCTCAAACCCGATACCAGCCTATTTTTGTCAGCATCGTTGTCCGTTTCTAATGACAATAAAGTTGGAAATTGTGACGAGTTAAGACCAAAATTTGAGCCCTCGGACGAGAGAGATCAATTTCCTGGGTTGACGACCGTCTCGTTAAAGCAGGAGTCAGAATCGCATTCAGAGGAAACCACAATTCAATCAGACTACGCGGCTGTGAGTAATAAAACGCTTAAAAGGCGTCTGCTTATGATTAAAAAGCTTGACGTAGATAGCGCTTATTCCGCATCGAATGACGTGTCCGACTTAAAGTATGCCGCCTTCGAGTCCACCCCGCTCGGAATTCGGGCAAAATTGAGCAAACAAGCGATGTGGGAAAAGTCACGAGAGCATCCTCCTGATAGATCGTCAACAGTAGACGATTGTCAAAGTGTCAACAATTGTCAATCCAAGGACAATGCTGGTGATGGTGTTAGCAGTGGTGCTAACGATTGTGACGAGGACGAAGATTATGAAGTCGAGGAGGAAGATGATAACGCTTCTGCAGATGAGCCCGTGACTGACTGCAACAATTCCAGTAATGGGAAAAAACCTAATTGTAGTGCAGTAGGTGAGTATAAATTTACTTCAAAATTTTTAATGATAGATAGACTTTTAAAGATAAATAGAACAGTTTTTTCACTGTTCGCAGGGGATTTTAGATTGTCACGTATAATTCAATCGCTCAAACAATGATCGTTTATATTAAATTAAACAACAATTGATTTCGCGGGTGGTGGTAACAATTCTTTAAATCAAGTTTGTGTGCTTGAAGTAAACACCAATCCCATCGTATTTAACCAGTCCTCGAACAACATAACAAAACTACAGCCAGTCGCAACGCACTGACACTTTTCAACTTTCCTTGCGACGGAAAACTGACCAGCGAGGATCATACCGCGTTGCATATATATGAAAAGAAAATTAGATATACAACCCTCACCTCTAGCAGTCTCGCATTCATTGAACTTGTCCGGAAATTGCGGGCTTTCGCCTCACAATTAGATAGACAATACAATTTAGTCCTGTCCACGGTAAGTTCTGGCCAATGCGTGGGGAGTTCCCAATAAGGACGAAACCGGTCTACTGGATGAATGGCCTTTTCTACACAATACAATTCTTATTTTATACCGACATTTAAGTAATTAATGGGTAAGGTGTTTATATCAAGACCGCAACCTTTATTATAATTACGAACGTTAGCTGTTTGTAGCTTTCGCCACACACACACACACACTATATATATATATATATATATATATATATATATATATATATATATATATATATATATATATATATATAAATAGCAATTAAACATTCATTGATCACGAATGGTGGTAACAACTCTTTAAATGATATTTTCCATCTTGAAGTAAACACCAATCCCATTGTATTCAACTAGTCGTCGAAAAAAATGACCATTCATTCTGCCTGTTTCCCGTTACCGCGTCTTCTGTGATTTGCTGTGATACCATTTATCAATTAGCAATATTTGCTAGTTCATTAACCATCGAGTAATAGACAAATTAAAACTACAAACATTTTGCGCACAGTTAATGATTTTGGGATTTGCGTTCCCTTGAAAATTTAAAAGAAACATGTTGCGCGACAGGAAATAAACAATTTTCGGATTGCGTACCGAAATATTTGAATCATGATGACAGTGGATTCAATCCGAAAATCAGGTAAATTCCCTTGAAAATGTTTTCAAAATGTGAAACCGAAATTATCGGGGTAAAAATTATTGTGAATGCAAACACCTTTTTGGGTACAAAGTGTACCCGATAATTTTGCACACCTATTTTAGTGAATCTTTTAAAATAAAATGCGACACGAATATCCGGGCGTCTACCAGCGGAATCTAGTCCGTCATCGAGGAAACGAATAAATAAATAAACATAACGCTTTTCAAAATCAGCTATCAGGACTGCGTCCGCTTAAGCCCCTCCTTAACGCCTCAATCTATTTATATATCGATTTAGCGCTCTGTCATTCTCTAGCACTGTCTTGTGCTACTTAAGCAGTCAAGTGGAGTGCCATGGTATCCTCAGACGTACTATGAAAACCGCCTACTCCAAACAATTGTGCGATGTATGGTCTTGTGCACAAAAATTACGTAATAGAGCAAAATTTATAGATGTTTACTTGACATTGCCTTACTTTACACGACACGATAAGGAAAAATAATAGTTACGACTTCAAACCTAGTCGCGTTTTCATTCATCTTCGCTAGGCGAATGGCACCTTGGTTGCGAATTGCCATCATAATATTTGGAGTATCTACGATTTTCTTTTGGGGATGGTCGATTAGCACTCGTAGTTTCGCAATCATCTGATCTTTCCGCGTTTTCAAGAACGCTCTGAGTTCGCCTTCGTGGCGTCATTACTGGAATTGAAGTTCGATCTAACCTTGGCTGTTTGACGTTTCGATAATTTATTGTCAGTATCATCTTTAGAAATCCAATAAAACACAGTACTCAAAGTTAATGGTATTCCATTACTAATTTGACTTACCAATAAAATTGTATAGGCTCATGTGGCTTTAAGCTGATTATTTTAGCCAATATTATCAATTAACTTTAGATGGTGCAGGCATATAATCTGTTTACGTATTGCACATGCTCGTAAAATGCACTTACGATACAAATACACTTTGATAAGTATAACTTGCTCTGTCCAACTAGAGGAACATTACTTTTGACAAATCCTAATTTACTGTGCAGCAGGTGTGTTGAATTTAATGGTTGGTACCGGAGAATACTTATTTTTGGATGACCATTTATGGTTTTATTAGCTACGGTTCCCATGACTAATTTTGATCAACAGGAGTTGCCGAATATATGGCTTCGAGCAATATATATATATATATATATATATATATATATATATATATATAAATTGTAAGAAATGGATTATAAGATCTTCGTGACACTAGGTTTAGTCTAAAGTGAAACAAGGGCCAACGAACTTCGTGCAACATAGTGTTCTCAGATCCTATAAAAATGATCATAGTGCACAATTCATAGACAAAATCTTGCGTGTTCGGTCATTTTAGTTTACTGCCAGGTATAAAGTACTGTCGTGTTAGATGGACGGCCTTTTAAGTTTTAGGCCGATTAACTCGGTCAACGATTGTCGGTAGTTTTGCTACGTTGTTCGACGACTAATTAAATACAATGGGGTTGGTGTTTACTTCAAGCATACATGCTGTTTGATCGGTGTCCATGATTGGCGTACCTAATAATTTGATATTTGAATAGATACATAATGTAATGGTTGCTTGTTCATTTTGCAGCCGAACATTTCCCGTCCGAGTCTGCCACTGAAATCCCCTAGCTGTTTGCTCTCGCGTTCTAATGGTGATCCTGGTGGATTTCTATGCGTTTGTATGTGCAAACGACAATAGCCTATCTATTTTAAGTGACTGGTCAAATTTAAATCGGATTGGTGCTTATCTCATGATTAAAATTTTCATTCAAAGAATGATTTATTTTGCATTATTCTGGCTTTCGGTATTCTAATGCTTTAAACAATAATTGATTGCGCGGGTGGTGGTAACAATTCTTTAAATCAAGTTTGCGAGCTTGAAGTAAACACCAATCCCATTGTCTTTAACCAGTCGTCGTTGCAGCTGGCGGTAGTTTTGTTATGTTGTTCGACGACTGGTTAAAGACAATGGGATTGGTGTTTACTTCAAGCTCGCAAACTTGATTTAAAGAATTGTTACCACCACCCGCGCAATCAATTATTGTTTAAATTTTATTGCCTATATATGTATATGTGGCGAAAGCTGCAAACAGTTAATGTTCGTGACTGCATAGAAATTGTGCAGCCGACATTTCCAGTCAAGTTCAATGCATGCGAGACTGCTAGAGGTGAGACCCGCATATCTAAATTTGCTTTCCATATATATTCAATGCGGTTTGATCCTCGATAGTCAGTTTGCCGTCGTACTCTGATGATGATCATGGAAGGTCGAAACGCGTCAGTGCGTTGCAGCTGGCGGTAGTTTTGTTATGTTGTTCGACGACTGGTTAAAGACAATGGGATTGGTGTTTACTTCAAGCTCGCAAACTTGATTTAAATAATTCTAATGCTTTGTCTATTTTTTTGCAATGATCGTGATTTTTGAGTGGTCGCAATCTTCTACCGGTTTGAGCATTAACGCGTGTAGGTTTGTGTCTGTGTGTGCTTGTCTAATGACCGGATTATAAATTTTGTGAAGCTTGAGAAAATCCCCCCCTTGCCTACCATATTTCACTGGTAAAATCATTTAGTCTCATTTTGATGGCAATTTAATCTGTATTCAAACAGGAAATGTTTTCATTCGTCTCTGTACACCCCTTTGGCACAATTTCCGTTTGATAACCTCATGCATTTACATCTAATCGCGTAATGATTATGGCAGACGTGTCCAGTCACATGTACCGTAGAGCATTTTACATTGTAAATTGAATATTTAAATACCGATCATTTCTTACTTCCCAAAATTAAATTCATAATTTTAACCCGTCCCAACTGTTGATCTCCTACATTTCTCTAAGTTATTATTTAAATCGTATTCGTATTTGAGACCTATGCGAATTGCATTTTACACGACTACTGACATCATCAGAGAACGAGACAAACTAACTAAAAATGACCAAACTGAAATACAATAAAATAAAAAATGACGTAGATCTCCCGTACGTAGAAACACAGAGGAGTCAATGTCAGCAAATCTTACTTCACCTGGCCTATACACTAAATCCTGTTTGCCGCTAGGCTCTCACACATTTTCGCGATGATCTGTGCCCCTGTACCGAAATCGGCAATAATATTAACCGGCCAAGAGACGGCTGACCTTACCCTCGTGACAATCCGGCTCCCCATCGGAGATGTAGAGGCATAAAGGTAGACTCTCTTGGTCGTTAGAGATATAGACGTGCAAATCAAAATTGATTTTATCAATTTTCAAAAGGCGACGGTGCAAAATCTAATACCTCATGAAATCTCGGTGGAAGACGATTCGTCATAATTTAACGGGACCTTAGAGTGGAGAGCCATTTAGCACCACCTTAGGCTGTGGATTACAATTAACCATAACGAGCATTTCTAATGCTTTATTTTCAGGCCGCAACGGATAAATTCCTTTTAACATTTAATGGATTTGAAGGACCCGGTTCATTTCTGTCATCAAGACAGCCGGCTTGTTTTAAATTTTAAAGCAGGGCACCGGCACCTATCTTTACACCTGGGGGTTTTGGTGAATAACGAAGAGACTTCATCGTAGATATGATACAATCAAAATTAGGGCAATGATACATCCTTTTCGTAAATGTTTCATAGTAGCCATTACAAATGTGAGTACATGCTAGCGAATTGTTGTAAGAGACCTAGAGCAGTTGAAAAGAATTCGTCGTGACGCCATCATTTGGCAGAACCTTCTATAAACTCTGCTTGGAAGTGCATAGCACACTTCCGTCACTCGTCGCGAATCCATCTGAGGTTATTAGGAGTTACTTCGCTTTAACAATCTTATATACCTTGTACTTCAAGAAATTTCATAATTTCGCCGCGAATAAAGCTCGGATCTGGGCACATTTGCTGCGAATCATTCTACAGCGTCACCCTGCCACACACTTCACAAAATAATCTGCTTTGTCAGCATTTGCTTCTGTTCGAGCCCACATGACATTTCTTTAGACCTAAAATTTCAACTAGCCACAGTCAATCTTTCATTATTGGAAAGGAACCACGCCTTTTTTGTAAGTGGTTATGAATGCACGATTCATATAATTAAATTATCATTCATTGCGCAAGTGCGATTACAATTATTTTCGAGGTACATATAAAATCAATTTCATGTAATATATATTTCATAATTAATTAAGCATTGTAAAAGCTATGAAGGATAATTCAACCAGTCGAGCGGTTTCGTCCCTATTACGGACACATGATGTAATTTCCAGTATGGTTGTGAAGCAAGACTAACCAGAAACCTAAAATAATATGTTATTGGAAATTGTGTGTAATATGCGTCAGGGTTGCGCTGTATGTAGTTATATACGCGGAAGAAAATTTTCACGCATAATATGATACATATTGTGCTTATATAAATTAAATTTAGCACAAGACAACAAATTATTGAAGCCACGGGCACAGAAATTCCGGAAAGCACTTGATGAGATTGAAGTAGGGGCGAAATTCTCTACTAGATGCAATTACTTTGCTACCTTATAAAATGCTTTACTCTCGAATAAATAACTTCTGGTATTGGTGTTTATCTCAAACGCGCCACCTTGATTTAAATATCAAGCAATATTATTGACACCTGTTACAAATTCAACCTCCGTTAATGACTGCAGGGTTCACCATGACTGTCAATGTACACTGCAAAACTGACAAGATGCATAAAAAGTGCATGAGAAAAGCGCACTAAACCGGACTTCAAATTACGTTCATAATAAACGAAAATACAATTCACTTTGGTCTACTTTTGGCATAAGTAATTTCCCACTGGGAATTCTGGACAAAACAAGTGTTCGATGCAAATTATTAGTATTAATATTTCTGTACATTAATCATTGAATATATATATATATATATATATATATATATATATATATATATATATATATATATATATATATATATATATGAGAACAACCAGTTTTATTGAAGACGGTTAGGGGATTATAAATATCAACAATTAATATTTATAGTAAAATTAGAATAACTAAGCTCAGAATCGCCAAGTAATTCTGATTATACCAGCATAGAAGCATATATTAAATATATTTCGGATTTTATAATATACCAATTATGGATGTAAAGATTTGCATAAGTAGCTTATTAAATAAAATTCACTAGTTATAGTGACAAATGCGAGATGTAGAGTTGAATATAATGGTAAAAATACAGATGGATAGATGGATAGATGGATAGATGGATAGATGGATAGATGGATAGATGGATAGATGGATAGATGGATTGTAATGTATTTGTGCTGATATATATATATATATATATATATATAGATAGATGGATTAGTGCTTTGATTTGTAGTTGCTTCGTGGAAGAGATCCGTTTATGGATAGCTAGCTTGTTGGATTGCTGGTCTGTAGAATGGCTGGTCTGAAGGATAGCTGGATAACTAGTTTGCTGAATAGTTGAGTTTCTGAATAGATGTTTAGCTGATTTGGTCGATATATATATTTGAATAAATAATTCGTTCCACTATTTCTACAGTTTCCTAGGAAATGCTTTTTGGGTTTTTCAAATTTTTATTGCTCTGGGTTTTGTCAGTATTAGCTTTAACTCTTGTTTTATCTGTCGATGTTTAAGCAAAATTTTGACAATCTGTATTTTCAAAAGTTAGGCTAATTATTATTATTGTTTTTTTGCTTTTCAAGAAGTTTTTGTGACTCGTCCGTTTTATTGTTTGCATAGGTGTAAATTTCTTGATTCTGGGGCGGGGTCGCATTTTACTGATAACTTCCACTTATCTGCTACAGGTGATTTTGCTTTGTTTCGTGACAAACAATCGATTTGTCGTGATTGCCTTAGGCTCTCTTGTTTTTTTGTCCATCACCTTTCTATTAGGTGCCTTGATCAATAATTGGTATATCGTGCGCAATATACAATTTTTAAATTGCTACTTGAAAGAATTGAACTAAATCAAGGAATTTTTCATACAACGCCAGTCAATCAAATCCTGTCCGTAAAAAATTTCAACATCTTGACATGCTAAGAAAGTTATTTTAGTATATCGTAAATGACTAGTTACCTGTATACAGCTTTGAAAACTATCGTGTTTCATTCTCTAATTGTACGTCACTATGTCAGGACGCCTTTACTTACTTGGGTTAAATAGCAATTATTTCCATCACTATGACAAATCAAGTGTGTTTGGAAAATTTGCGCGTAAACACTAATTTTAGCATTGCAATACTATCTCAGATGACTTTAACGGTCGAATAAAATTCACTTACCCAGCTGTTATTCGACTGAGAGTTGAACCGTATAGTGTTATTGGTGGAATAATTTAACTTAAGGCAACAATATCTATTTTTAACTGGTTGCACGTCAGCTGTTTGATCGTGGCTGCTTGGAGTCTGTGCAGCCGAAATTGCAGTTGATGAATGAAATGTGTATTCATTTAAAGCCCTACAATGTTATATCAATGGGGTTAAACTCCCTTTCGTTTTCTTATCCGTTGAAGATGATTAGTGATGACTAAAACTGGCTGACAGTAATGTTTTTATTTGTTATTTATTCTTCAGTCTACGTAAACTTCTACGCATATCATTATTATCGGCACCCATGCAATCATTGCTTGCCCCATTAAAATAGGCTCACCGCAATCTTAATCGGTGATGTAATTTCAAATATATTGTCCTCTACCATTAGGCGTCGGCGTTTGTGTTCAGTAAATGAAAAACAGTTCTAACCAATAAAGAAGGTGCCCCATGGCATCCGATTATTTTAAACAAACGTTCATGCCAGCTAAATGACGAACCAAGTTAATTTAGCAATTTTCCCAAAACAAACTTCAGACTTAAATACTGTTTGCTGCGGAGATCTAATATATATGCAAGTATGTATTAGGTTTTGCGAACCTAGTGGCAAATTAGTTCAGTTGTGACCAGAAGGATAAACCAAAGGCAGCATGAACGGAAAGTATAATCCCATGCACATTCGTTTCGTGCTTACTGGCGACTCATCAGTAGGAGCCGGTATTACGCTCTTTAACCACTATATATTTGGTCGAAGAATGCGAAATAATAGGACGGTACAATCTTCAGACTTGGTAATCGCTAATGCTGTCTGATAAAGTAAGCCGTAGGCTTACAGGAAAATTGGATGGTACAATCTCCACAAAAAAATATAAACTACCGTCAAATTTCACCGATGAAATACTTATAAAGGTATACTAAATTATGGAAATTGGCCATTAAGATTGATGAAGTCAATTCTAGTACCTTGAAAATCAGTTGCATTCAATAAGTTGTCTTTAGTATATGATGCAACCCGTTAGACCTCCCAATAAAATGGCCAGAAAAAGTGCATTCAGATGATTTATCCGTGGTTGCATAGTAGTAATATAATTCACCAACTTAGCGCGAATGCACGGAAATACGCTCAGTAAGTTATTACTATAAACAAAGTTGAGATCATGATATAAACAAAGTACATACATTTGTCAGTATTAACTATGCATTTTATAGTGTAGAAAAAGCAATTCATTCAGTAATTATGTATTAGTTCTCCGCAAAAAACAGCATCTAATTCATCCAGTAGACCGATTTCGTCCTTATTGGGAACTCTTCATGTTCTGGCCAGAATTTGCCGCGGATAGGGCTCGAACCTCGGCACGTCTGCTTAAGAAACTGGTACTATAACCTATGAGACAAGTGTCCAGGTTCAAGCCCGGTCCGCGTCAAATTTCGGCCGGTACGTGATGAGTTTCCATAAAAGGATGAAACCGGTCGACTGGATGAATTGCCTTCTCTTCACTATACAATTCTTAGTTTATACTGACATATGTAAGTAATTAATGGGTCAGGTGTTTATATCAAGATCGCAACCTTGATAATAATAATTTTTATCACCACCCGCGCAACCAATGTTCGTTTAATTATATGAATGTTCAGTAAGTGAATAAAATCAAAACCATTTTTTCAATATAATACGAGGAAAGACGGATTTATAATTTTTTTTGTTAATTTTATCTTAAATTCTTAATAATTTAGGTGCCAGAAAAGGCGAGAAACCACCCTACTCATATATTGCTTTAATCGCAATGGCCATTCGGCAGTCAAATGAACGGAAATGTACGCTCAACGAGATTTACACATTTTTGTACGAGAACTTTGACTTCTTCCGTGGACCGTATACGGGCTGGAAGAACTCGGTACGCCACAATCTATCGCTGAATGAAGTGTTTATCAAAGTTCCCAAAGGTAAGGCCGGCTTATAGAATGTGAAATTTATAAAATTTGCTTTTACTGATTGTTGTAAAAGCTTAAATTTCATCACATACAAGCTACAGCAACACACACATAACACAAACGTACATCTATTCTTAACTTTGATCCAGGTTTGCGAAGGTGTTAATCATTTATAATACGATAAACCGGTCAGATCTCTGCTCTGATCGATGTTTACTGTTTTCGGGGATGTATACAATGTACATGAGGGTCTTCTAACAACAGGAAACTGCCCATAGGGCGGTTTAAAAAGAACACTAGATGACGTATTTCGCTGACGCAGAAATCTGTTGTCAATTTCATTAAATCAAGATTACGAGCATCAGTTAAGCACAAATACTCTTCTATCTAACGAGTTGAATAACAGAATATATTGCCATCGGTCACATGTTCTTTCCTGATCACCATCATAGCACGACGTCAAACTGACATGGCAACTAAATATATATATATATATATATATATATATATATATATATATATATATATATATATAAAGAGAGAGAGAGAGAGAGAGAGTTGGGTTTTTATGAAGCACAATCGTTAATATTTATTTACAAAAAAATATTTGCAGCTCTGTCCACACTGAAGCCTTGTAGCCAAGCCGATGTTCGCGTGTTGCATACCTGTTGCTTGGGCAGAAAATTATTTGTCCCGATCAAAAATCTAGTCGAAATAAGTATTTAGCAAAACACCTCATCAGATCATTATTATTATAATCAAGGTTGTGGTCTTGATATAAACACCTGACCCATTAATTACTTACATATGTCAGTAGAAACTAAGAATTGTATAGTGTAGAAAAGGCAATTCATCCAGTAGACCGGTTTCGTCCTTATTGGGAACTCATCAAGTACTGGCCAGAATTTGCCTCATCAGATCGTTGGTGTGTGTGTGTGTGTGTATATTCAACACGAGATACAAATTTTCTATACAAACCAAGTATTGTATAGTGTAGAGAAGGAGATTCCTATAATATAGTATTCAATGCTTACAACAAATGTATGTACATAATAGGTCAGGTGTTTATATTAAGATTGCAAAGTAATGAATATCACCATCCGCACAACCAATATTCATTTAATTGTAGTTGAGATTTTGGCTTCTGATGTTGGTGAAAGAATGCACAGATGCAACAGGAAAGGCCAAATGCGTTTGCTTGAATTTCTGCTCATTGCAACTAAACCAGGCCAAGTAATTCAGTGATTTCAAAAACCAATGACACTAGTAGCAAGGGTAAACTTGAAATGTAAACAGGATGTGAGACGATCTGCGTGATGTTGCCATGTGATTACAGACTTCGTTTCATCTGTGATAGTGCTAGTTGAAAAATCCGAATTTGCTTTTGTTTATTTAGCTTTTATACTCGGTCACATTGGTAAGAATGGATTGACTTACACGGTGAACAGGTTTGTTTATGCCTTACATGCGTTTAGATAATGTAGCAACTAAAGAGTGAGTTGCTTAGTTGAAATAGAGATTGATTGAAATAACTAATCCTAGATCAGCCAGCAATACACATAGACGTTAGATACTGATTTTTGGTGGAGAACTAGAATATATATATATATATATATATATGCAATTGTGTATTAGGTGTTGCGCACCTAGTAACAAATTAGTTCAGTTATGACCAGAAGGATAAAACAAAATACAGCATGAACGGACAGTATAATCTCATATTTTGAAGTGAATCGAATGTGCATATGAGATTATACTTTCCTTCTGGTCATAATTCAGCTAATTTGTTACTAGGCGCGTGAAACCTTATTCGCAATTGGAGACACATAATCCACGGTGTGGCAGTAGTTTTCAACCAGAATTGAATTTACGTAAGTGAGCCCAATTATATGCAAATATTCACGCGAATTTTTTCAGAATTCGCAATCTGTCATGTCACGCATAGCGGACTAGACGCAGTTTATGCAGCCGGAAATCAAACGAGTGGATCGGAGAAGACAGAAAATAGAATGTCATAACTGAAGGGTACTGTGTAATCAACGTTTCATCGTATTCTAGACCGTAATTCTAATCTACTCGTCATAATTTGAGGCAGACATATTGGCAGTCTATCTATTCGAACAAAATAAGTTTGTCATCTTTATAAAGATAAACATTTTTTTAATTAAGAGAGTCAGGAAAGCGTAAGATCGGACAGTTGCTCGAACAGCCAGTCAGTTTGGGGTCTATAGAATCACACAATTAATGATTATTTTGTTGGATAGGCCCCGTGTGTCAGGTAATCGGCCTGTCTGACTGTAATTCTGTTTGACAGACAGGCATGACAGGCAGTCAGTTGCGTGCACAATCAGAAATACAACCGAGCAGTTTGTCAGACGTTCAGTCAGATGGTCTTTCAGGCATCCAGTATACCTCGAGAATTTACCACGATAGGCTTCATGGATTATCATCGATCGAGACATAAATTGAAATTATTCTTCATTATGACTCGATTCTGTCGTCCAACTCGGTTGCCATGCTAAAGGCGGAGCACAGCTACGCTGAGATTATCTTTTTTCCATTAATTTCAGAAGACTTATTTTTACGCATGAAATGTCATATCCAGTGCAAATCGATAACGACGTCCACTTATCAATGTCTGCAAAAACGGTATTTCTTGGCAGGATATGGTGCGGGGGTTAGTTAGCTTTTTTGGTTGTGATGGCGCTGGTGTAAATTAATGAACAACCTTTGGATAAGCTCCATGTTTGTGTGTGTGTGTGTGTGTGTTCTATACACCCTACTAGACCAACTGCACACTATTGAATGTGAATACTTGATTACCCTTCGTGTAGAATTGGCTTCATAAATTGTAGACTTTGTGTTCTTCCTTCTTATCAGTTCACCTACTGCCTTGTTTCCATGCCACGCGAAAATCACGTGTGTTCGGCTTTGACAAGCCCCAGATAACACACTGCATTAATTTTGTAATATCCCAATATTGGTGTGTGCGTTCAATTTCGCCTTGTCATACAAAATAAATGTACCTACTCAGACATTTTAGTGCCCAGGTCCAGACTGTTATCTTCAATTTGGCATTAGTTGTTGCTTTCTATTATTTTGCTGCACCAATTTATGGTCCTGAGGTTGTATCCCCCCACCGAACCACCGCAGATAAGTTTGAGCTCCTAATATACTTTCGCGAATTGTGAATTAATATTTTAAGGGCTAAGCTCAAAATCGTGGTTATTAACTGTATATTCTTTCACTAGTCAGTGTTGATTTGTTTGTTGGCTTGTCAATACGCACTGCATTTGTTGACTTATCCATAAGCGTCGTCATCTTTGGCAAATTTAGATCTTATATAACGCGGTATACCACCAGCCCAGTTTTATTTGGCAATCGACAATGTCTAAATAGTAACGGAGAATAAAACCAATTCGTAAGTCATGACTACTAATTATTTTAAGCGTGTAAAGTCGTCGAACAACATAGCAATACTACCGTCAGTCGCCCGCACTGACGCGTTTCAACTTTCCATGATCATCATCTAAGTACAACGGCAAACAGACTAGCAAAGCTACTACCCGCGTACGCAAAACGCGGCATTGGAATAAGTGAAGCTGGCACTCCGACAACACAATTTAAAAATACTTGAGTAACATATAAATGAAAAGAAGAATTATATATACAGCTCTAACCTATAGTAATCTCGCATACATGGTAAATGACTGGTACACCATATTTTCGTATTACGAGGAGCGATCGATGGTAGAAGTGTGATCGTTAGATGAATATTTCAACAATGCGGGAAGTAAAGATAAATGATCATAAATCAACGCAATTTGAATCGATGGCTTAATTTCGGCTTATAAAACCAATTACAATTGGGTCACAATTATGGAACACACACGGTCACTCTACCGAAGTCATGTGCATGGGATAATTCTTGACGAGTGTCTCCATTTGACTGGATTAGACTTTAGTTGAAACATTGAAAAACTTTGTGGGGAAAAAACTAATTCGTTTTTCGCATAATACACTATGCATTCAGCAAAAATCAATCCAAAGGTTTAACTATTCTGTAAATCAAGTTTGCGAGCTTGAAGTAAACACCAACCCATTTTATTTAACCAGTCGTCGAACAACATAACAAAACTACCACCAGCCGCAAAACACTGACGCGCTTCGACCTTCCATAATGATCATCATCAGAGTACGACGGCAAACTGACTAGCGAGGATCAAACCGCATTGAATATATATGGAAATCAAATTTAGATATGCGGCTATCACCTCTAGCAGTCTCGCATACATTGAACTTGACTGGAAATGTCGGCTGCACAATTTCTATGCAGTCACGAACATTAACTGTTTGCAGCTTTGCACTTAAACTAAATTTTTTGCACAATTCAACGAAATTATAGTGTCTCTGTTAACTCGCTTCGCATATTCGTGACTTCTAACAAGCATTTTGACAATCCTAATTATGAACGCATGCGTGCACTTTGTTACGTAAGATTGCTTGCTAGTGTCGGAAAAGGAAGAATGCATTTCTTGGTATTTAATTGATGTTCTGTGAACAACTTGAAATGTCGCATTTTTGTGCACGCGTTAGATTGACCTATTTTACGCCTGATTCTGGCTTGACAAAACATGACATGTCTGCGAAATAGCCGAGTAAGTAAATATATAATAAAAGCTCTTTTAGATGACGTGTCGTCTGATGACGTAATTTATACACGTTCGCTGAAAAATTGCGCAACACCCTTATCGCTTGACTAATATCTAAGCTAACAATGCAGCCTATCCACACACACACACACCTAAAATGCACATGGAAACACACGAATGTATACAACTAATTTTAATCAAGTTTGCGATCTTGATAGAAATACCTGACCCATGATGTACATACATTTGTCAGTATAAACAAAGCATCGCATAGTGTGGACAAGGCAATTCATCAAGTAGAGCGGTTTCATCCTTATTGGGGACACATCAAAAAAAAAAAAAAAAAAAAAAAAAAAAAAAAAAAAAAAAAAAAAAAAAAAAAAAAAAAAAAAAAAAAAAAAAAAAAAAAAAAAAAAAAAAAAAAAAAAAACAGAATTTTCCACGGACAGGGCTCGAACCTGGGCACGTCCGCCATAAGCCTAACCACAATCAATGCCTGGCGCAAATAAGCAAACACTGAAAACAATGCATATATAAGCCGCTTTACCTGGCAGTCCTGACACCTATTGAGCACTGGCCTTGAGGACTTCACTAATTTATGATTGGAAGGGCTTTTGGTCTTGTGATCAAATAAGACGAAGCCTCTCTACTTAGCTCATGCGCGGACCGCAGCAGAAAAGCTAGTGAGCATATAATGGATAAGATCTCTAACAGATTCAACGGAATAGGTATGGCTAATCGCACTTGGCTGTGTTTGTTTATACTGACATGCCACATGAGGGCAGTCCTGCGCGAAACTGATTCAAATAATCGGATGTCTGTATCTACGATGCAACAGTTGTTTTGATGATAATGCTTATGTACCGTTTATCTAATATTCTCTGGTTGTTACGCTAGTGTGGCTCAGTGCTTTAGAGCACCAGTTTTTTTAAGCAGACGGGCCCAGGTTCGAGCCCTGTCTGCGGCAAATTCTGACCGCTACGTGATGAGTTCCCAATAAGGACGAAGCCGGTCTGCTGGATGAATTGCCTTTTCTACACTTTACAATTCTTAGTTTATACTGACATGTAAGTAATTAATGGGTCAGGTACTTATATCAAGATTGCAACCTTGATTATAATAATTGTTATCACCGCCCGCGCAACCAATGTTCGTTTAATTATATAAATGTTCATCTCAATACCACTTCCTTATGTAGTGTGGTGTCTGTTCAGTAAGGATAGATTGCGGATGGTTAGTTGGAAATTTGGATCTAAATGGATGTCATATGAGCTACACTTAAAGAAAGAATAGACTAACCAAGTTACATTTGTTAATATATAACTGAAAATTGTGTGTGGTGTAGTGTGCGGCAGGGTTGCTCAGTGGTTAGAACACCAGATTCTGAAGCAGACGTGCCCAGGTTCGAGCCTTGTCCGCGACAAATTCTGACCAGTACGTGATGAGTTCCCAATACGCACGAAACCGGTCTACTGGATGAATTTCCTTTTCTACACTATGCAATTCTTAGTTTATAATGAAAAATGTATGTACTTAATGGGTCAGGTGTTTATACCAATATCGCAATCTTGAATATTTTAATTGTCATGGTAGAGGTTTCTTTGACATTGAGCCAAAACATGACGCTGGGAATTGCCACATATACACTAATCGAATTCCATCTGTATCTATTGGTAATTAAAACTCATTTTTCATACTGCTAATCTTTTAGTAAATTCAGGTGTCATTATCCAATTTAGATGATAACAGTATTCGTTGCTTCTGCCAAAAATTCAGTATAATTCATGGCCATCACCATCATCATCATCATCATCATCATCATCATTATCAACGCGTAAACTCTAGCACACATCTGTGCATTCTTAATGTAAAGCCTACTCAATTGTTTTTAGCATTATCAACTTCCGGCTTTGATGAATGATGGTTGAATGCTCGCTTTTTACAATGTGATTGTCTTGAATTAAGGTATACTTCGTTAACCCAAATGGTAGATTGAACTTGCATTTTACCAATTTTGCATTTAGCGGATGTGAAGTGGGGGTCACACTTAATAGACTAGCTTTAAAGCATATCGTATAGCACAAATGCACCTGCGTCCAGTTTCTTCCAACAGTTCACGTTATTCGTATACGCCAATCTAATATACTTGATATTAACAATGGTATCATATGGTATAACTTGCATATTTTGCTTCGCTCACAAAGGTTATTCAACTTAGAATATATTCATCTTGTCTTAGCTTAGTACAATTTATGGTGCGTGATGAAAGGTTTCGGCTTCTTCGGTCAACTTCAAACAATGTATTTATTTCAATTTAGTTTACGAACTTCAGATAGAAACCAATTCAATTTTGTCTAATCAATAGCACAGCATAGCATAATAACCGTCATTAGCACGTACAGACGCGTTGCCATATTCCACGCTCATCGTCAAAGCGAGAGAGCAAACGGCCAAACTACGATGAAATCACAATTCGCATATCAGTTGTGGAAATTAGAATTGCGGATCTCACCTCTACATTGCACTTGGATGAAAATGTCTGTCAAATAAATTGACATTTACTTTATTCAAGGTTGCGAAATTGATATAAATACCTGAGCGATGAAGTACGTACATTTTGTCAGTAAATTGAGAATTGTATAGTGTAGAAAAGGCAATTCATTCAGTAGACCGGTTTCGTTCTTATAAGGAACTCATCACGTACTGGCCAGAATTTGCCGCGGACAAGACTCGAACCTGGGCATGTCTGTTTCGGAATCTGGTGCTCTAACCACTGAGCCATCCTGCCGCACACTACACTTCACACAATTTTCAGTTATGTACTAACTAATGTAACTTGGTTAGTCTATTTTTCCTTTAGGTGGAGCTCATATGGCATCCATTTAGACCCAAAGTTTCAACTAACCATCCACAATCTGTCATTACTGAACAAACACCACACTACATGGGTATGTAGTATTGAAATGAGCATTTTTATAATTAAACGTACATTGGTTGCGCGGGTGGTGATAACAATTATTATAATCAAGGTTGTGGTCTTGATATAAACACCTGACCCATTAATTACTTACATATGTCAGTATAAACTAAGAATTGTATAGTGTAGAAAAGGATCGGTTTCGTCCTTATTCGGAACTCATCATGTACTGGCCAGAATTTGCCGCGGACAGGACTCGAACCTGGGCACGTCTACTGGATGAATTGCCTTTTAAAAATAGACGTGCCCAGGTTCGAATCCTGTCCGCGGCAAATTCTGGCCAGTACATGATGAGTTCCCAATAAGGACGAAACCGGTCTACTGGATGAATTGCCTTTGCTACACTATACAATTCTTAATTTATACTGACAGAATGTAAGTACTTAATGGGTCAAGTATAAATATATATATCAAGTTCGCAATCTTGATTATAGTAAATGTTATCACCGCCTACGCAACCAATGCTCGTTTAATTATATAAATTGAGATTTTCATTTATTTTATGTCGCATTTGGAGCATTGCTACTCTCATCCACACAATCAATAATGTGTTAAGTTGTAGAGAAAATAAAACAAGTTTATATTGTTTTATGCGGTTTAAAGTCGACGGATAATTCTCGCGTCAGCTATCGAGAATAAGACAGCTGTTTTTCAACAAGACGCTACTCTAGGTTTAGGGTTGTATTTCATGTGCAGACGTAGCCAAGCTCAACTGAGAAAATGGTTCTTTGGCGCGTACACACGTATAATTTACTGGTGCATGTTAAGTAGAAGATACACACAAACCTGAAGCAAACACCAGACTTCTAATCGGCGATTGTGACGTTCAAAGTAACAGATTCGCGAAGGTTAACGAAATTTCAGCAACTCTTCGCAAACTTAACTAAACTCGTGACCATTTTTCTGCATTCGAATTGTCAACGCACAATCAATTTTGGTCGGCGTATTGTTCTATATAACTATGTGTGTGTATGTTCCAATGCCGCGTTTTGCATACGCGGGGGTTGTAGCTTCGCCCCGGCAGTTTAACAAAGATCCGATTGATGACAATTTCCATATCCGTTTTGTCTTCGATCGGGCCGAGTTTGTATTCGTCCCGATGGAAATGCGGTTCTACTATCACATCTTTGTTTACTGGCAACGATTCGGAACGAAAATCGCCGTTCCATCTTCAGGCCCAATTGCCACATATATACTACACAGCTCAATACTCACAATGGCAGATTTAAGGACGTTTCGTTCTGAAACGTAGCCAGTAAACAAAAATGTGATAGTAGAACCGCATTTCCATTGGGACGAGTAGAAACTCGGCCCGATCGAAGACAAAACGGAAATGGAAATTGTGATCAATCGGATCCTTTGTGAGACTGTCGGTGCAAAGCTACAACCCCCGCGTACGCAAAACGCGACATTGGAAAAAAAAATATGAAGCTGGCACTGCGTAATCGAATTTCAAAAATTATTTATGTGTACATTCGCGTATAAACTCATTCACACCAATCTATGTTTACATTAAACAGGTGTGGGAAAGCCAGGTAAAGGGCATTACTGGACCATCGACCCGAATGCAGAGTACATGTTTGAGGACGGTGCCTCTCGACGTCGACCGAGAGGATTTCGAAAACGTTGCACAAACTCCCAGTCGTCTTCGGTGTCCGCCTCATCATTGGCCATAGTAAACAGCTCATCACTTGTGGGAAGTCGTCACGGAAGCAATCTTGTAATGGGCTTTGGCGGTGTGATATCCCCCACATTTGGGGGGCATAACCAATTATCGCTGCAGCACACCTCGCAAGACCTGCTTCAGGACCACCATCACTTTCATCATCATGGTCAATCGCAGCTACATCTGTCTCACTCCGGGCACAATCATCATTCTCATCAACACCTTCACCACCATCGTAATGAAATGCTTCCAATGGAGGCGCGTTCAACTACGGGGCATGCAATTTCTTCGCTTCACGCACAACCCCATTCAAATCTTTATCACGATCCGCATCAACATCATCATCTTCATCAGCAGCAGCATAATAATAATAATAATAATAATACCAATTCTCATACTAATCTGCATCAGGACGGCATGAATGGACCGGATTCATTGTCGCAAGCTGTCGGCTATCCGTGTTCACCAATTCCAATGGTCAATGCTGCCGATTGTTTGAAAAGCGACGAAAAATTGACAGACACAAGCCCAAGTGTGTTAAATGGTCAGAGGGACACCAACACTACTACCACCACTATGATGATGATGTCTGCAATGATGTTGCCAGCGAATGGTTGCACATCACCATTCAATCTGATGCGATCGCTCGGGATACAGGCGCCCTGTTCTTCTCCGTCACCGTTGACTTCAGTTCACCTACACAATTCAGACAACGCAAATTTAATGTTCCAACGCAGCATTGAATCCGCCATATCCCCTCCCCCACCCCCGCTGTCGTCGTCGTCAGTGTTTTTTGATTACCCGCATCAGCATCATTATCATCACGCTAACCCTCATAATCCTCATATTCAACCAAATCCTCTGTACAACCAAAATGAGGTGGGATTGCCCGAGGTCTTTCAAACTCGAACCTGTTCATCCCCCTCATCTCATAACCAAGATACGGCACCAGACACATTTATTTGTCGGGTTTCAAACGTGGATTCAACCAAAGAGTTGGGTTTAGTAAATGGCTCGTTAACCGCCCTACCTTTATCAGGTGGCGAGTTTACAAGCTCGCCTACGATTAACACAATAATGTCATTGAACAACGCAACTACTTTGAAAAGCACAGCTAGTAGTATACCAAATATGTCAAAAATAACTCCAAGGCCAACGGAGATAAGCTCAAATTTGAATAAATCACCTAGTGCCGACGATGTAAGCAATGATGCCTCGGGCCTCGGTTGGTCTATTTTTGTGAATGATCGGCAAAACTGCACGACCTCCGCTCTCAGACAGAACACGAATCGTCAGACCACATCCAATCATGGATCGTGTCTATCCCCACGATCCCAGCAACAACAACAACAACATCAACAAACACAACAAAATTTCAATGGTCATCTGGGCGGTCTGACGGACAGTGTCGCACATCGATATGCCAACCAACAAGACAGAGTCCCGTACCAAGTTATATCGCAGGACCAACAAGCCGATCAACATCACGTTGACGTAAACGTTTTTTCGCAACTACAGCACAATGTTAGTCAACAGAACTGTTTGACATCGTCTTTGGTGGAGTCAAGCGAATTTGTGCATCTACCGATGTCTGCTACGTTTGAACAATATCGCCCTAGTTCTCGTTACCTTCCGAGGTCTGGATCAGCCGCCGAGTGCACACCAATGAAGCATGTCTCGCCTGACCAAATAAATGCCAAACTTTCCTCTTCAGAGTTGCACTATCCTCCCGGTCAAATCGATCAAACACATCTGGAGAATTTTCAGCAGCACTACCTTAATTACGCTTCACAGTACAATCCTCTGCTCCAGGCTCAACTACATGACCAAACAGGCCGGCATCATCAGCACAGCCTGCGTCAACACGGCGACGGTGATCATAATTGTCTCCATCGGTTTAGCTCCTCTCCCCTTCACAATGAATTATCCGGAAGTCAAGCAAAGAACGCTGACAATCTAGGTAGTGTCGGGAATTTTGAGCATTATCCTACTCCTAGCCAACAAAATCCCTCTCCTAATCACGCACAACACCATTCACATCAGTATCATCCGCATAATTTAGAGTCCGACGATAGTAATTCGCAAAGACACGAATTTCTTGGTGATGACTCATCGCATGTTCTAGGACGAGCTAACGAATTTATCGGAAATGCATGGGCTAGTCACCATCATCATCATCATCATCACCATCATCATGAACAGCAGCATCAATTGCAACCTTCTCCAAATAATCTTAATCACCAGCAAAGTGGGCATCCGAACACCGAGCCTGAGGGCTTTGTGCGTGCTCTGCAGATTCATCCCAACTTAGGTGAAAATATTTTGGAGCCGTCTATCCCATTCAGTATAGCACATCATACCATTTCCATTCCAACAAGTATCATGAATGCAGTGTCTGCACGAAACACAGACAAGTTAAGCAGTTCTTCTGCAGATTATCCGGTGACTAGTCTATCCCCAGTGTCTCTCTCAGATCGGGACGGCGAACGCTTGGTTGCCACCTCGTTGTATGGTCTGCTAACCGGCGCGGCTTGTCAAGACTACTCGATACGTGCATCTTCCTTCACCAATTCCTCCACACCAACGCCATCCGTGTCCTCGGCTCCATCTTCGAGTACAACATCGTCATCCGCATTGTCATCCTCCTCTTCATCAACGTCTTCTGGAATTTCGTACGGTTCAACGGGATACAGACCCTCCTCTGGCGCCATAATGGCTGGTCTCACCTATGACGATTCTTCAGTGATATCATCTCCATTTCAGATATCCTAGAACTTCTATTTGTTTGTTATAAATTAGTCAAAACGAGCAAACACGCATCAGCTATTGACATTTGATGGCTAGAATGTAACTAGTCATCAATCTGTTAACTATGTTAATGGTGGGTACATATCACTTCGGGCATTTTCCCGAATGAAATAGATATGTATTAGAAACTGTGAGGAGTTACCGTGTTCTCCAGTGTCTTACTTCGCATTTCTCAATACTAAACTATTACCTAATTAGCAAAGGTAATACTAAATATTTACTGTTTTTTTTAAAAATGTGATAATGGTTGAGGTTGGCAAATATTAATATAACTACTTGCCTTTTGGTGAACAGGGTTTAAAGAAAGTTGACTCACCTGACGATATGTAGCCGAAATGTAAAAATGATTACATTCTTTCGTAAATATTTAATCTGATCTAATTTTATTTTATTCAAAGATACAGAGAGGTAAAATGATGAAATTTATATCTGTACATTGCCTACGCTCGATAACTTGTATCTCGTTTGTGATATTACCAACTAAATACGTAAAATTGTAAAATTTAAATTACTGGTATACGAAAGTTTTCGAAATAATAATATATAATATATATGTATAATAATAATAAACAATTTATTTTACACTTTGATTATTATATTGTGCTTGAATGGTGCCTTGGAATCCTTCGAGACGCACGAAACACTGCCAAATGAATTGTTGATTATTTTTTACATCTTGAAATATGGTTCAAATCAATTCTCAAATATGATACATATGAAAACTAGTCATTTTTACATCTTACACAACCAAGAGAATATTTTTAATTATGAAGTTATATATGTATATATGTAATAGAGGAACTCTGTCCAGTATTCACAATATATATATATATATATATATATATATATATATATATATATATATATAATATTTTAATGAATTGACATGAAATTCAATGTACCTACAATTACATTTTATCAATTCAAGAGTTCCATCGAATATTGAACGAAACTTCAAAAGTTGTCGACAAGATGTCTGAACAATGTTTCAGTGTACTAGTGAAACAATGAACAAATATTTATTCTGAAAAACCAAAACAGCTGTCACTTTACATTGAAGACAAGAGTTTCGTTTGTCTGCGCATAGCATATCATCTCAAGCATATCAATTGCTTTTAATATAATCGAGTTCTGTCATTTTCTCAAACAAGTAAACTTTCTACAAATGGTTACTGATATATATATATATATATATATATATATATATATATATATATATATATATATATATACTCTATATACATATATACATTATATATATATATATATATATATAGACATATATATATATGAACATATACATATATATATACATATATATATACATATACATATATATATATATATATATATATATATGCGTGGAATAATTATCGTGTGAAATTAAATGGATCAACCCAGCTTCAATTTTGAATATTCGGTCGCTAGCACAAATTAATGATTTTAAAATCTATCATCTATTGATTAGCCATGGCCAAAGCACTTACATGATGCATAGATTAGTTGTCTATCTATTTATTATTGTCAATTATTCAAACGTATGCGCATTGTAGATACGTGCTCACATGAGTAAATGCAGATTTTATTCATTGGTCGTTATACATTTGAAAAGAACGCCCCATCATTGTTAACATTAAGTTGTTTCCTCTTTTCAATCCTTCATAAACTGGTAACATTTTCAACTTTTATGAATAGTAATCAACATGCCTTTAACTTGTAAATATACAATTTATTGAATGAACAAATTATTTACGTGAGAAAACAGGTTTAATTATCGAAGGCAATTATATATATATATATATATATATATATATATATATAGATTATTTTAATAAATTTTTATATTTCGATATGGTATTTTTATCTAATTGGGGGATAATGACAACACGGTTGGTTTTTTTCTTAAATGACCAACAAAGCATTCTCACCTGACAATGGTAATGAATCTTCGCTCGATATGTGCAGCTTCGTTATTTTCTTCAAAATTCAATATGTAGCTCCTTCTATTTTCAAACGTTTTAACGCCATAAGTTTTGCTAGTCTCCATTAATTTTCGAACTGTGTCAAACTGGAATGGAGACGATTCGAAATCTGAAAATTCACACAACTCCCATCATGGCTTTTCGGGTCGGTAAATTGAGCGCCACTACACATCGTATTGGATTCGAGGTTTCGAAAAGATCCGATTGATTCCCAGTTCCAAGTATGCATCAATTAGGTTTTCGTTTTGGCTGGGTGCGGATTCGTCCCTTTCTTATGAAGGTTTCAACATCGAAATGAGGTACGAGTCTGCACTCAGCGAAAACGAAGACCTAAACGATGCGTACCTGAAAATGAAAATAAAACGGATTTTTGCGAAACTGAATGTGCAAACCAACAACCCACGAACGCAACACGTGAAGAATGAACATATGAATCTCGCACTGCGCACCAATCATTCAAATCATAAATGTCATTTGAAATTGAAGGAGTTTCCGTGTTTCGCACCTGGATTAATTGAAATTACCTGATCTGCGTTTTGACTAACGCAGCTTTCATTGTTCCAGTAATTATCTTTTAGCAAGATATTTCGGCCCATCTTACCGTAGGCCTTCATCAGTTGCATCACCGTAAAATGAGACTTGCTTCATTTGTTCGTGAGTCTAACGATGAAACCAGTATCTGCTAAAATCGAATACTAAGGTCAACTTCGCGATGAATTAAACAGATAAATAAATCGACTGAGTGACGGTGTTCTTGGACGACCCTCATCTTCAAATATAGCGGCTATGGTTTATTTTTTCTTTCGCGGGCATTTAGTTCTGTAGTCTGATGGTCGGCCAATCCAAGTTAGTCATATTAGCAGCATTTGTATCAATATTTCCAGTAGTAAAGTTTGACTGTTTATTGGAATTAAATTATTTGCTTTAATAGAATAGCGCGGTACATTCCATTTGTGATTTCGTTGGATTCCTCATATGTTTTGGCTGTTTAGTGCAGCGAACATTATTCTTCCATTTCCAGATATAAGGACGAGGGCTCCTACTGATGAGTCGCCAGTAAGCCTGAAACGAATGTGCATGAGATTATACTTTCCGTTCATGCTGCCTTTGGTTTATCCTTCTGGTCTCAACTGAACTAATTTGTTACTAGGTTCGCAAAACCTAATACATACTTGCATATATATTAGTTCTTCGCAACAAACAGTATTTAACTATAATATAGGTTTCCTTGGAGTTCAAATTAGCTTAGATTATTTAATCCATATGATCAAAAATTAATTATTGCGGAAAAGAGAAGCATACGTAGGAGTGAATATCATGTATGTAGAATCATCCATTAGTTACATGGTACTAACAATTTGTTTGCCGAATCTGTGCATGTTACCCACACGATGGATTTCAATGCACGCTATAGT
>JAQBSW010002834.1:0-94899 GCA_029291075.1 Eudiplozoon nipponicum
ATTATTAGTAGTAGTAGTAATAGTAGTAGTAGTAGTTGTAGTTGTAGTAGTGGTACTAGCAATAAATGAGTATTAATATTATAATAAATAATATTAATACTAGTAACGTTATCAATATTAATTATAATATTCGTAATAGTAATTTAAAAATTATTAATAGTTTTGTTTTTAAAAGGATTAGTATTAGTGGTAGTAGTATTTGTATAAATAATATTATTATTACTACTACTTTTAATACTAATGTTATTATTATAATTATTATTATTATTTGTATTACTATCGTTATTATTATTATTATTATATTTTTTTTGTTTATTACTATTATTACTGTTGGTGTTATTAATATTACTATTATTACCATTATTATTATGTGTGTGTGTGTGTGTATTGTATTATTGTGTGTGTGTGTATTCTTCTTCTTCTTCTTCTTCTTCTTCTTATTATGTGTGTGTGTGTGTGTGTGTGTGTGTGTGCTTATTTGCTTAGTTGTAATAATATTAAAAAGAGTAGAGTTAAGAATATTTTTTGATGTAGTCGTAGCAGCACATTTTATTATATTTTTGTACATGATTAAGAATGAATAAGCTGTCAAATCCAAAATTTATTTCATAAAGATAAGAATAGCTTCTAGAATTCAGAGTGGGGTGTGACGTTTGGGCTGTCAGCAGCTCTGCTTTCAAGCTATCTCAGATATTAAATATCATTTATCCCAGTATCTCTCTTACTACAACACATCACACACATATAATCACATACACACACACACACACATATATATATATATATATATATATATATATATATATATATAGATATATATATATATATATATATATATATATACTCTCTCTCTCTCTCTCTCGATATATATATATATATATACGGCCTCTATCAGTTTTGCTCATTTGGCAACGAACGAGTGAAATAAAGACAGAGCACTTCGCTGTGAGTAAAATTACTTAAAAATCATTTGCATAATAACAAATGTAAAATGCTCAATATGACATCGACTTGACATATGTCCATGGCATAACGCCAAAAATTTTCTTTACAAAACTTACAAGTGTATTCATATACATGTTTCGCTATATATATATATATATATATATATATATATATATATATATATATATATATATATATATATATATATATAACCGTGAATGAGTTTTGTGTTTGAGCTGACAAAATGGTTAACGATGCCATTTTATGAAGACAAATTCTTGAAGCTTTTCGTAAAATAGCTCAAAAAATATTAGAAATAATAAATATTACTTCAAAGTGTCCAAATAGAAGACACTTAATTAAACACAGTTTCGGATGGGCGGAGGTAAGATAGTACACGAAAAAAAATATCTGTTTGCAGAATTTTGAACAACGTCTTTGTATAGCCATTAGGTTCTATTATTGTGAAGAACTAATATGTATACGCCATTGTGTATTAGGTGTTGCGCATCAAGTAACAAATTAGTTCAAATAGGACCAGAAGGACAAACTATTGTCAGCCTGACGAAAGGTATAATCTCATGTGCACATTCATTTCGTGCTTATTGGCTAGTCGTCAGTAGGAGCCGGTATTATGCCCTACACCCATGATATATATATATATATATGGATGAGAAATGTGGCAAAAGTGGACGGTACGAACACTTATACGATTGTGTATACCAGCATTATAGTGGAGTCAACTTCATATCAAGTCTTCGATAATGTCCCGAGCTTGCAATAGGGTACAAACACTGCGGTGGCCGAGTTGGTAAATGATAATAAAACTATGTAGTGGGTAAAGAGCGTAATACCGGCTCCTACTGATGAGTCGCCAGTAAGCACGAAACAAATGGTAACATAAGTTTTTATCTTTCGGTCATTCTGTATTTGGTTTATCCTCTTGGTTCTGTTTGAACTAATTTGTTACTACATGCGCAACGCATAATACACAAATCTTGAATCTGTCGATGAGGCAATAACATTCATCGGATGTGATGCATCATAGAAAGATGAAATGCGCCAGTACTAAATTGCGGCATAGATCTTTATACGAATAGGGAAGAATGTTTTGATGAAGTGCGGAATTGTAAATTTTAAAACAAATATCGCCTTTTGCACGGGTACAATTTATTCGAAAACAACGTCTTCTGTTGTTGTATGGCGAAAATTTTATTCCACCGTCATGCTTGGGTTAATTAGAACTTTAATATTTCAAATGAGATGTGAATTAATTCCTACTAATGTGAAATATTTTCTACGGTAGGTTTCGTTTTCCTTAAAACATTTTAATGTTATTGCATTATAACGAATACTTATTGCTGCTATAAAAGTTAAAATATAATTTATTATAATAAATATCAGTTTTAGTAATAATCATTAAAAATTATTAGTATCAATCGCTTTTCCGTGTGATCTGTGGTTATCCGTATATTAAACACGAAATCTGGTTGTGCGGACGGTGGTAAAATTTAATTTTATTCAAAGTTGCGATCTTGCTTTATATACCTAATTAAAAATAGTTGCTATCACTGCCCGTGCAAACAATGTCTATTTAATTGTATAAATGTGCATTACAATACCAATTAGCCGTGTAGTGCGGTGTCTTATCTCTAATAAAAGCTTTGGGATGTTTGGTTGAAATCTCATATCTAAAGAAAAGGTTAACCAAGGAGCATCAATTAGTGTAAACTGGGTGTGATGTGCGTCAGGGTGGCTCAATTGTTTGAACAGCAGATTCCGAAGCAAATTTGCCCAGATTTGAGCCCTGTCCACGGCAAATTCTTGCCAGTACGTGACGAGTTCCCAATAAGGACGAAACCGGTCTACCGGATGATTTGCCTTTTCTACACTATACAAAACTTTGTTTACACTGACAAATGTCTGTACATGTTAATTTCAAAATCTCAATCTTGATTGAAAGCAATAGTTATCCAAATACATTCTACCTGCGGATGCCCGGAAACCTGGTGATAAGTTTCCATTCAATACAAACACGCAGTTATTGATTTTTTAAATTATTTTTTGTGACAGATAACTGAAATTATTCTAATGACAATTTGTTTTGTTACATTAGCATTACTTGCTCAGGAAGTTTTATCTATGCTGAAGCACGCCACGTTTGTATAAACAGTATTTTATCCGAGAAATTACACAAGGCAAAATAAGAGAGAAATGAATCAATGGACAATATTAAACTGTAACATTTGCAAAAAAAGATAAGAAATCATAGGTGAGGGCAGACAGATACATTTTTAATACGGTACGAGATATCAACTTCTCGTGTATAGGATGTTAACTGAGTAGAAAGAAGCATGCAAGACGCAATTAAAAATGTAACAATTAAACCCAACTGTTGGATTGAGTATATTAAGTCGATGTTCAGTCTCAGGCTATTTCCATAAATTATTTCGAAGAAATCTGTGTAATCGATTAGTGAGACAAGAAGCGTTCGATGTAGCTGTTCATAACCATTTGTTCCTAAACACATTTTTAATTAACAATTTTTTTAATATGAATGGACCATTCCGTATTACGGTGAAGTGTCGTATCTCTTTTTGGGCCGGTTCAAAATAGCTTTTTGAAAAATAAAACGGCCAGACGATAAATCGTTTCCTTGTCATTGGGATTATATATATCACGGCCATGTGTAGGGTCATCTATATTTACCTACGTACAGAAAAACGTTTTCACTTTAACAGTTATGTTCCTAATCATAGCTGAATAAAAATCTTCATTTTCGTAAATTAGGTCAATTTTCTAGAATCGTCATTGTTTCCTTGGTTATACTCTTCACCCTATTTAGTTTTGCTTACAAACAATTCTCAAATGAATAAATGTGCATATAATGACTGGTATTCAATATATAATTTATTGTGAAATCTAAATTCGTTTTTTAATGTGTTCATCGAGAAGCAAATTGACTGACCAGTTGGTTCCGACACACACACACACACACAATATATATATATATATATATATATATATATATATATATATATATATAATTTTTTCAGAAGAAACTAATTATTTTATCAGGTAGAAAAGACAACTCATCCAGTAGACAGAATTTGATACATATTTTTTAATTATAAGATCAGTTACGCTTAAGGTAGCAACGAGAATTTATCAAAATTATCGGCTTCATACTTTTTCGCAATTAATCAAGTACTGGTATGCACGAAACGAATGTTCATGAGATCAAGGCCAGACAGAGTATATGGATTTACTGGAGTAACGTGTGTTCATAAATAGTTTTCATTCTCAATTTCGGTGAACGATAGCATACATTGATATTCATCATGTTGGTACCATGTACCGACTCTGCAATCATAGTTATAGTGCCATGTACCTTTTCGGTGCAATAATGTTGGTATCGGTTACTAACACAATAGCCATAGTGTTAGTATCCTTTACAGACTCGGTATATATATTATGTAGTGTGAGTTAGCGTTGAAGTCGCATTGTCGTTGACTTCAGACGATGTTAGCTTAACTATCTGCAGGTTTACACATTCGTCTAGGAGATTGTACCGTCCTATTATTCCACATTCTTCTACCGAATATATAGTTGGTTAAAGGGCGTAATACCGGCTCCTACTGATGAGTCGCCAGTAAGCACGAAACGAATGTGCGCATGAGATTATACTTTCCGTTCATGCTGCCTTTGGTTTATCCTTCTGGTCACAACTGAACTAATTTGTTACTAGGTTCACAACATCTAATACACACTTGGTAATCAAGTACTTACAAGAACTTTTCCACAACGGGCGAACGAACATTTGCCTTTTTGCATTGTAGTCTCGCAATCGAACGGAGAAAATTTCAAAATATATCAAAATCCTGCCATAACACCGTCAATCAGTATTATTTACCCAGGTGGAATGTTGCCAATTTTGTGATGACACATGCGGTATGGACACAGAGATGCTAAATAGACCCTACCTAAACAAACTTTTACTTAATCAAGCTTTTATAGGACTGAAAATAGCGTGTAGTGTGCGGTTTGCTAAATTAACCACCTTTAATTCAAATCATTTTATGAACTTAATTTGTTTATATAGACGAGGTCTAAGAGTTCTGCGCTTAACACTTTTTATATTTTGCTGTTTAGGACATGTGAAAGATGGCCTAATTTTGATTGTGATTTTTATAAACAATGTGTTAAGCTATTGCGGAAACTTTCTCCTCTTTTCCAGCTGCGTTTAATCTAACATGCCAGCGGATTCAATTATTTAGTATTCGGCCATTCCGTTCACCACAGCGGACTAATAAAAAATGGAATTTTAAATTAATAAACAACGTTTGGCGTTTTCGTTGCAGCGAGGTTAACCTTAACATTTATGCTTAGCTTGTGCATTTCTGCATAAACAAACATCAATTTTGAAAAGGCAATTAAAAGGTCAGGTGCTTATATCAAGATCGCAATCTTGATTATAAAAATTGTTATCACCACCCACGCAACCAATGTTCGTTTAACTATATAAATGTTAATTTCAATACCACTTCCCCAGGTAGTGTGGTGTCTGTTCAGTAATGACAGATTGGGGATGGTTAGTTGGAACCTTGGGTCTAAATGGATGCCATATGAGCTCCACCTAAAAGAAAAATAGACTAACCAAGTTACATTAGTTAGTGTATAACTGAAAATTGTGTGCAGTGTAGTGTGCGGCAGAGTGGCTCAGTTAGAAGAGTACCAGATTCCGAAGCAGATATGTCCAGGTTTGGTAGTCCCATAATTTTCCTTAGTATGATGAGTTCCCAATAAGGACTAAACCGGTCTTCTGGATGAATTGCCTTTTCTACACTATACAATTCTTGGTTTAACTTGACAAATGTATATACTTAATAGGTCAGGTGTTTATATCAAGATCGCAACCTTGATTGCAATAATTGTTATTACCGTCCGCGCAACCAATGTTCGTTTGATCAGTTTTGAAATTTGAAATTGGCTCCACTTGAACGAGAATAGATCACCTTAATATGTTTATTTGAATGATTTCGGAGTTACTGCGAGTATGTGCAGACTGAGAGCGGAGTATGAGTAGAAGCTGGTGGTCAGAATAGTTTAGCATTCATTAATTGTTTGAAAAGTGCTAATAACTATTTACATACTTTGCGAAACTTGGATAAGCACCAATTCTAATTTATTAAACCAGATGCACAACATGGCAGAACTATCTTTATTCGCATTTACTGCCAAGTTTCAACGTAACATTGGAGCAAGGCGAAAAACTCATAAAGGAGGACTCAACTGAAATGCGTATGTCAGGCATGAGAAATCAGAAATGCTGCTTACACTCTAGTTTTCTTGTCTATGTCGCCTGCACAATTCACTGATTACGCGAGTAATGATATCAATTTCTTAAATCAATTATGCAACGTTGATCTTCATAAGTCGACGGAAATCACGGTATGACAATGCCCATTTAAGATGGAAATGCGTTAGTTCGCAAAACTAACGGTTGTTTTGCGATAAACGTGAATACAGTTGTGAAATTTTGGAACTAAAAGTCATAAAATAATCGTTCCTTTCTCATATTCTTCTCAAGTATCAACAATTAAAGACCTCTTTATATATATATATATATATATATATATATATATATATATATATATATATATATATATATCTCTATATATATATATGATATCATACCGTTTAATTAACACAGTATTCTTATAATTAGGAAAACAACACATAAATAACAAAGTGCGGTAGCACATATATCGGACGTACGAAGAAGCAATTGATAAGCAGAATCCAGCAACATTTGCCACAGAAATTGATTAACAGAGGCTTGCCACCGTCAGGAAAATCAGCTATTTCCGATCATATATTGGCAACGGGGCACCCAGTCAAATCGACCAATTTCACAATTTTACATAAAGCAAAATCCGAAAAATTATTATTTATCTACGAAGCACTTTACATAAAACAGCAAGCACCTGACCTTAACATTCAAAAGTTTCATCAACATGATATCCTTATCGACTGGCCAAGAATAACAAATTTCAACAACAATCTACTAGTATCCAGCCAAGAACCATTAGGCCCTCTACTAGAATCAACAAACGTACAATCGGTTTGGCAACAATGTGAAGTGGAAACAACAGAGGCGGATACGATGACAGAAGTCTCCAAACAATGTGAGCGTTTAACATTGCAATCAACATTAGCGTAGTTACCAAGCGAAAATAGCAATCTTGCGCAGCGGGGTGAAACGATCAACTATACTGGGAAAAATAGCACTTGTACATTTAACAGCGAACAATGTGCACAAATAGCTAACTCTCAAGGTACCAAAACAATAATGACAAGATCTCAGACATCACTTCGCAATACTGCGAGAATGACCTTTACATACAAACACGCATACACAACACAAACACAAACGCATAAACACTCACCAACTAGTCAAAACAAGAAACAACAGTAATAACGAGTCAGATTTGTTACCAATAGCATAATCAATTGAAAACCCAAAATGTATAAATATGTATGAGTGTATAAGAGATGTTTAGTATTCACGAAATAAATAGCCTTTATCCACTTTGTTATTTATGTGTTCCTAAATTGCAAGTATATATATATATATATATATATATATATATATATATATATAATATAAATATATACATCATCTCCAGTTCAAGCTCAATGCATTAACATGCTTTTTTGCTTGCAAGCAGAAAAAGCATGTTAATGCATTGAGCTTGAACTGGTAGTGACGCACGCAATTGATTGCTTGTCGTTTTTCACTCTCACTATGTTTACTTATTTCTATTTCGTTTTGCCTTCTAATTTAAATATATATATATATATATATATATATATATATACCTAAATATATCTAAATATACAACTACAATGTCTACCACACTTTAGTTACAAATATGCATTACATCGTTTTTCTTGGGTTAAGCAAAATTAAAATTTTTCAAATGCGAATGAAAATAATTCCTAATTATATGAAATATTTTCTATGGTGAATTTAGTTTTACTTAACAAATTTAATGGTTGTGTATTGTTATGAATACGTGCCGCTGCGATAGAAATTCAAATATAAATGATTAAATTATGTATTAGGTGTTGCGAAAATAGTAACAAATTAGTTCAGTTGTGACCAGAAGGATAAACCACTGACAGCATGAACGGAAAGTATAATCTCATGTACATTCGTTTCGTGCTTACTGGCGACTTAACAGTAGGAGCCGGTATTACGCCCTTTATCCACTATATATTTGGGTGAGGAATGTGAGATAATAGGACGATACAATCTCCTAGACGAATGTGTAAACCTGCAGTAGTGAAGCTAGACATATAAAGGCTCGGCAATGCGTCTTCAACGCTAACTCACTTTATATAATATATTTACCGAATGTGTAAAGGATACAATCACTATGGCTATTGTGTCAGTAACCGATACTAACATTATAGTACCGAAAAAGTACATGTAACTAACGCTATAGTTTCCGAGTCGGTACATGATACCAACATAATGGATATCAATGTATGCTATACTTCACCGAAATTAAGAATTACAACTATTTCTGAACACCTGTTTCTTCAGTAAATCCATCCATTCTGGTCTTGATCGATATCAGTTATCACATTTCGCGGTAAGCATGACGTCATTCAATTGAATATATAACAGTTGAATACTGGTTTTTGCGGAGAACTAATATTTACGCAAGTATGTATTAGGTGTTGCGAACCTAGTAATGAATTAGTTCAGTTGTGACCAGAAGGATAAACCAAATATATAGGGAGTAAAACCGGTTCCTACTGATGTGTCGCCAGTAAACACGAAATGAATGTGCATGTCGTATTGTCGTAGACTTTATATGATGTTAGCTTCACCATTGCAGATTTACACATTCGTCTAGGAGATTGTGCCGTCCACATTCTTCACCCAAATATATAATAGTTAACGGGCGTTATACCGGCTCCTACTGATGAGTCGCCAGTAAGCACGAAACGAATATGCATCAGATTATACTTTCCGTTCATGCTGCCTTTGGTATATCCTTAAGGTCAAAACTGAACTAATTTGTTACTAGCTTCGCAACACCTTATACATACAAGCAAATATATTAGTTCTCCGCAACGAACAGTATTTGACTGTTATAAATGATTAAAATAAGTATCATTATTGGCTAGAATCTTTAGAAAATTATTAGTTGCATACGTTTAATCGGTGATCTGAGGTTGTCCTAATATTAAACGACATTGGTAGCACGATCGGTGATACAAAATTAATTTTAATTAAGATTGCGATATTGATAAGAACACCTAATTAAAAGTAAACGTTGGTTTAATTATATAAATGTTCATTTCAATGCCACTTCCCCATGTAGCGTGGTGTCTGTTCTATAATGCCAGATTTGGGATGGGTAATTTGAGCTTCAGTTCTATAGAGGTGCTATATAGGCTCCAACTATAGGAAAGGCTAACCAAGGAACATTAGTTAGTATATAACCGTAAACTGTGTGTAGTGTGCAGCAGGGTTTCTCAGTGGCTAGAGCACTAGATTTCAAGACAGACGTCCCCAGGTTCGAGCGCTGTTCGTGGCACATTCTGGCAGGTACAAGATGATTTCCCAATAAGGACAACACAGATCTACCGGATAAATTGCCTTCTTAACAATACAAAATGCTTAGTTTATTCTGAAAAATGTGGGTACATAAAGTGTCAGGCGTTGCTATCAAGATCGCAACTTTGAGTAAAACTAGTCTTTATCAAAATATTTTCTACCTGTGGATGTACGCATACCTGGAATTGACGAGCTATTTGTCTAAGCATTAAATCCATGGCATTCAAGTCATGTGTACTGTAGTGCCTAATTTAGGTTACCGAAAACTTTCAGATGACATGTCATAGCACCGGTGCCTTGACATTTATGTAAATCGATGTATTCGCTCAGCTTGGCTCCGACCATTGCCAGCTGATCGTAAGAAGCCATATTTGAAGAGCAAAATTTACTAGCAAACCAGTTCAGCTCGATCACGTTCTGTTGCATGTTCACCATCAAACTTTATTTTGAAATGCCGATTGGGTTAGTTGGTATTCTCTCCAAGCTACTGAGGTAACTAGGGTTCTTGTCCCGCACACGAAAAATGCGGTCAAATCCACAACAACAAGGACAGCAATGGGCATCAAAACTCAACATTTATATACAGGGGATTTCGGGAACCGAAGAAATTTTGTAATTGTGATCTTCTTAATATATATACATTATTTTGGAATGCGAGCCTTAAGAAAATTCATAGTTGCTTTCTACATGAAAAAAGAGAAATAAATTTTATTAGATACAAGAACCGTATCTTTCTCATCTTCTTCTCAATTATCCACAATTGAAGATCTTTATATATAAATAAATAAATAAATAAACATATAAATAAATAAATATATATATATATATATATATATATATATAGAGAGAGAGAGAAAGCATAAATAAAGAAATGTAAATGTGGAGAGTGTAGAGTTAGAGACAAACAGCAATGGTGAGTACAACACTTCCAGTTCAAACTCAATACCCGAGCATGCTTTTCTGTTTGCCTAAATCCGGATGCATAACAATGCAAAGTATCTTTATGAATATTGTACGCAAAATAAATTAACATTCTTTAGAAGCTGCACTGCCGGGAGCTTGTTTGTCTTTCGAAGCATTATTAAAATTGAAGTCTGTTTGTAAAACGAAATTGAGATTCAATACAGCGCCTCAAGGTCAACGTGCGGGAAATTCGTAGTCACCATTTGAAGGACTTACCTTCATCGTTAAGTGGGAATGAGGCAGAGTATATTCTAATTCTTGAAAATGTTGGTTATATAGCGCGCGTGAAACGCGTAAATGACAGGTAAATTTGATAAATTTAGAAGAGTAAGTTGCATGACTTACGAAGCACAGTTACAAAATTGCGAATCAAAGCATGTCTAAAATTGATTTCTGCATTTTAAAACCATTTTGGATGCAATTTTATCCTGCGATGTTGCTCGATTTTCCTATTAAAACCATTGAAGAAATTTGAAAAGACAAACTGTTAGCGTAACTCGTTTCGACGAAGTAAACGCCACGGACAACCGTTTTGTTTTGCGTGTTGATCTTGCATATTAGGTCCTGTGTATTGCGAAATCGTTGCCTTGTTTGTCAGTTGTGCTTAGTGAAAACGCTCTACCTAGGTAACTGGCTAGTTCTCATTAAATTCATTTGGCAGTCGTACAGCCTTAAAATTTGCCTCTAAAGAATCCAAGTCTAACATTTTTAAAACAACTTTTTCGAGCGAACATTTCTGATGGTGCGTCTAATTTAAATGTTAAATTCGCAGGCAAATTGTTCGAATGGACAAGGCTTTGCGGAATGTTTAGTTCTGATCAAACGTATCTTTGAATGTATCTGCCTGAAATAGTAGCATAACAAAGTAGTCACGACTTATTTGCTGGCTAATGGATTTTATCTGTTCTGTTTACCTCTTAGGCATCCAGCCGTTTTGTTGACTCAACGCGACTTGCGTTCACGGGTTGTTGCTTTGCACTCTCAGTGTCGCAAAGACCCGATCAATCCTCATTTCCAAGTACGCATCGATTCCGTCCTCTTTTTGGCTGACTGCTGATTCGTCCCTTTCTTCCAAAGACTTCAACATCTACCATATTAACCACTGGAAATCGAGGTACGATCTAACCTTCGTTGATTGGCGACGTTTCGGGTCGTTATTTCCAGTGCTATCATGCAGCTTCTAATCACACATACGCAGAACAATGCTCACCACATTTACTTGACTCAGTGATCATTTTACCATGTGTGAATAGATACCTGAAGATGGAACGGGCAATATCGTGTCAAAACCTAGCTCGTGAACGAAATTGAATCATACCTCATTTCTAGTGGTTAGTTTGAACGATGTTGAAGATAACTTTCGCGCCACTAACGTAACTTACAATTAGTAAAGACGGTTTTTATCCGAAGGACGAAATGCCGAAACTGACGCATCAAGTTTGCATCAAGTCGAATGAAAATTGTCAACACTAATGCGTTTTAATGGTTCTTTGAACGAGATCAGATCACGCTTGGGATCATTTATGTAAATAGCCGTGACTTAATTGCAATAGTTCAGAAGACGTTATGTTCAAAAAAATTTGTTGGCAAGAGTGCTGCACATTTCTTTATGACTTGCTTTATTTAATCGATTATCCCTCGTGGGCAGCTGGTGGTCAAGGATAGTCGCAACGCCTTATTGGGTGTAACTGACGGTAGTCTGATAATGTGGAGCAATTAGATACTGTTTGTGGTGAACTAATATATATATATATATATATATATATATATATATATATATATATATATATATATATGCAATTGTTTATTAGGTGTTACACACCTAGTAACAAATTAGTTCAATTATGACCAGAAGGATAAACCAAAGACAGCATGAACGGAAAGTATAATCTCGTGCACATTCGTTTGTGCATCCTGGTTACTTATCAGTAGGAGCTGGTATTACGCCCTTTACCCACTTTATATTTTGGTGAGGAATGTAGGAATATTAGGAGACGGTACCGTTCTATTTTCCCACATATCTCACCAGCGCAGCGCTGTCCACTTTAAAATTGTTCCCGCAGCAGTCTATTTCAGAACAATTGATAGTACTCATCGGTCAATAAATTGTTGATTCATTTACATTTCCCGGTGCACAACTTGCCTTTTGCATTGATTGATGGGTTCTCACTGGTCCCGTCACTCTGGAGCCATCCACAAATAGATTGTCCGAAACTGCTGTTGAACCAAGTTATTCCGAATTTATTCCAACAGTCTATTTATGGACGGCTTCAGAGTGAGGGGACCTGTGAGAACCCACCCATCAATGCAAAAGGAAAGCTGAACATCTGGAAATGTAAAGGAATCAAGATTTAACCGCCTTATGAGTGATATAAAATGTACGCAATAGATTTTTGTGTCAGAAATTTGGAGGACCATAAAATGTTTCAGCTTTCGCCAGATGGTAATAAGAGAGACTTTGAAGCGAACATTAATTGTATGAGAGGCGTTAAGCGCTTTTTGTAATATAGTTGGCGAACATGAGATAAACAAAAAAGTAATTTTATTCAATTATACACGCGTATTAGAATAGCTACGGTTTGTTGCACGTTATTATTGTCGGGTATAAAACTTTCATTTTTATTATCAGAGGCCAACATCTAACGGACCAACAGAGGTCAAATCGTAATGCATATATCAGGTAGGGAAATTAAAATATACGACTTCCACACCTAGTAGTCTGACACAAGTTTAACTATTTTAAATAAAACTCGCGAGCTTGAAATAAACACCATTCCCATTGTAGTTAACCAATCGTTGAGCAACAAAGCTAAACTGCCGTCAGTCACACGTCAGACTGCCGTCGTACGATGATGACCATCACGTACGGTCGAAACGCGTCAACACGTGTGATTGACTGTAGTTTTGCTATGCTGTTACGCGATTAGTTAAATACAGTGAGATTTGTGCTTAATTCAACGTCGCAAAATTGATTTAAAGAAATTGTTACCAACACCGGCGCAATCAATAATTGTTTAATTGTATTACCTATATATATATATATATATATATATATATATATATATATATATATATATATATATATTAATGCTTTGAAGAATTAATGATCATGATTGCATCGAAATTGTGCAGCAGACAGTTCAGTCACGTACAATGTATACAAGACTACAAAAGGTAAGAGCCGCATATCTAAATTTGATTTCAATATATATTCAATGCGGTTTACTCCTGGCTTGTCAGTTTGCCGTCGTACTCTGATGATGATCATGGAAGGTCGAAACGCGTCAGTGCGTTGCGACTGACGGTAGTTTTGTTATATTTTCGATGACTGGTTAAATACAATGGGATTGGTGTTTTCTTCGAGATTGCAAACTTGACGTAAAGAATTTGTTACCACCACCAACGCAATCAATGATTGTTAATTATGTTACAAATTGAATTTGAACGGAAATATCAACTGTCCAATTTCTATATCGATTAGACAGCAAACGTTTTCAATATTAGAAACACGGAAATATGTTATAATTGTAAACAACCATTGATAGCATAAGATGTGGTGACAATTGTTGAATTTATGTTTGCGAACTTGTGATAAACACAAGCGGTATTTTATTTATTTATTCGCATGGCCTATAAAATTTACTTCGTTCTCAAATTCGCGTTTTTAATTTTCAATTTTGTTATCAAAGCGCAAAGACAAACGACCTAGGAAGTGTATAACCGTAATATATATGCGCCTTTCACGCATAGTAGACACACATAAACTTTACTTGAGTGTGACTGTTGATTACCTGGATTTCGTTCCTTCCAGAATATGGCACTGTATTGTATTTATAATCAACTACACATTGCTTAAAAGGTGATCACAAATTTTAAAATATGACTTGCGGACTTGTGTTAGAGGTAAATGTGTTATTAAAGACAAGGTTGCGATAATACATGACCCATTTTGTACATGCATTTGTCAGTATAAACTATGTATTATATCGTGTGGTAAGGGCAATTCAACCAGTAGACCAGTTCCTTTCTTATTATGGACTCATTAAGTATTGTCCAGAATTTGCTGCGTAAAGGGCTCGAACCGGAGCACGACGGTTTCGGAATCTGGTACTCTGGTTAGAGCCCTGTTCACAGCAAAGTCTGGACAGTACGTGGTAGGTCCCTAATAACAACAGAACCGGTCTACTAGGTGAATTGCCTTTTCCACACTATACAGTACTCATTTTATACTGACAAATGTATGTACATAATGGGTCAGGTGTTTATATCAAGATCGCTACTTTGCTTAAAGCAAATATTTTGCAATTGTTATATAAATTATTGGATTTACTTAATAACATTCATGGTATTACCGTTAAAGGATGCTATTGAATATTAACATTCAATGTCTAATATTTAGCTTACATGAGGAATGCAAGTATTCTTGTTCTCTACATTGATTTAATGTGTGTTTCGACTTCTTGAAGGTTTAATGTATTATTTTTTTACGAAAATGATTTAACATGATTCAAAGCGATATCTTAGTCAATGGGAGATAAAGTCGCTTCAAGGAAACATAAAAATTATGACCTGTCTCAAAATATATCATGAAATTGGTTTTACAACGGGTTAGGTTAAACTTGGTTTGATGCGAATTTCAAGTAAGCATGTTGAATGTTGGGAATTGTTATCACCTCCCGCGCAAAAACTGATCGCTTAGTTACAGACGAGAATGATTTTTAAGAATAATAAGTTAAATTAGAATGAGTATGCATACTCTCGCGGAATGACGAATGTCTACTATTTATTTCAGTTAAGCAAAAATTGTACAAAAATCTTGTCTAAAATTAATGAAACTGCAAACGGTTTTGTGGATCAAATTAACTTTGTAACTTTATACCGACAATACCTAAATTGATACTATTAAATCCTGTCAATACAATTTAATTATATTGACATTCTTGAACTGCTATGACTGGATTTAAAACACGCTGTATTATGTCTGTTGCCTTGTGGATAATGGCGTATTTATTTATGCACTGGTGGATTGTATACATACACGTGAATGATGGCACGATTTGAGTTGATATATTTATTTTCGTTCTGGACGAAATGTGGCTTCAGAGGATTTGAAGAGATCTAATGCACACGGAGCAACCAAGAATGTCGCCTGCAATCTGGCTTTCGCAGGATCAAAATTTGTCAACAGACTTTTTTTTGTTTGTTCATGACAGCAGATAGCTGGTAGACCTGACATTCCAAAGCAAGTACAGTGTATGCGAGCCGCATCTTTGAGGCTCCACACTTTACGCATTAATATTTGATCCTAGTTAGTCAGTTTTTCTTTGGTCTCCAGTGATGATCAGGGCAGGTTGAAACGCAACGGTAGTACTGCAGGTCATATTCTTTTTATTTTGTGCAAATGGTTAAATAAAATGTGATTAGTGTTGAATAGGATTTAGCAAACTTGATTTAATGAATTGTTGTCACTATCCACGCAATCATGAATGGTCGTACTCGAGTTTGCTTCTTGTGCTAAAATCCTCACCATGCATATCCTGAGTAAGAAAATGCTCTGGAAGAAGTCGATACTTGAATAACTTACTCCAAAAAGGAAGATTCGTGTTGAACATAAGGCGGTTTAGCCAGCACGAAATAGAAACTAATTTCCGAATGAAAGTAAGTGTCGAAAGGATTATTTACTTACACGTAAATTGTGTGTTAAATGCAGAATCAACAAATGTAGCAAACAATGAAATGTACATTGAAAAGAGGCAGGTCTGAACAGAAATCTACATGTGCAAATGATAAATTACAGACAGAATAATAAAATTTTCAACGAAACATATAATAACAACTGTCTGAAAAATAAAAGCAGGTGTAAACGTGGAAATTCATTAATTTGTGGTCAATTAGCTAATGAGTGATGGAAAACCGAATCAGAGTGTAAACGCAAATCCTTTAATAAAATTTTCCCAATAAAATTTTAACCAATCTAGTAGATGAATTGCATTTTTAAATGCAGAAAATTTTCTATATATATATATGTACATATATATATAATTAGTAACATAAAACGCATTAAATATCAAAGTGTAAGATTTATGTGGATAATAATTTAGAGAAGACTCAACTACACAAAAGAAACTTCAATTTATACAAATCCATACACTCTCGCCTTGATCGATATCAGTCATCACTTTTTGTGAGAATCAATCATCTTTTAATTGAATATGTATCAGTTATATACTATTTGTATTAGTTAATGTGCCAGAAAGGAAGAAACGCATATGCACACGAGATTATATCTTTTGTTCATGCTCATTTTGGATTATCATTCTGGTCCTATTTGAACAAATTTGTAACTAGATATACAACCAAATTTCGCTTAATTATATAAATGTTCATTTCAATACAACTTCCCCATGTAGTGTGGTGTCTGTTCAGTAATGACAGATTGGGAATGTTTAGTTGGAACTTTGGGTCTAAATAGATGCTATATGAACTCCAGTTAATAGAAAAAAGACTAACCGAATTACATTAGTTAGTATATAACTGAAAATTGTGTGTAGTGTGTGGCAGGGTGGCTCAGTGTTTAGAGAATCTGATTCCGATGTAGACGTCCCAGTTTCGAGCCCTGTCCACGGCAAATTCTGGCCAGTACGTGATGAGTTCCCAATAAGAAGGAAACCGGTCTACTGGATGAATTTCCTTTTATACACTATACAATACTTAGTTTATACTGACATGTGTAAGCACTTAATGGGTCAGGTGTTTGCATCAAGATAAGTACCTTGATTATATTAATAGATACGCAACTATTCTGACTTTTAGTTATACTGTTTTTTCGGTTTATTTGTGAGTGCGTTTTTGTGTGTCTGTTGTTGTCCTAATTGTACAGTTATGATATTTTATTCTTCTATTGATGGAATGAAGTATGGCTAGGAAACCGATTTGGTAGCTATAATAAACATTGTCATACCAATAAATCCAAAGCGTAAATCTGGTCAAAGCTCAAACAGTTAATACAAAAAATGAACTGATCTCAAGCATCAATCCAAAACAGAATAAGAGTGAGACATACACGCACACAGAAACGCACGTAAAAATAAACTTGCAAACAGCAGTAAACTTAAGGCGAGGTAAGTTGTTAGCCGCTAGTTGAAATGATTCAGCACGAATGTAAATGAAAGATTGAAATTGGTATTTGACGTTTTTCAAATAAATATCCGCAATAAAAATAATGCGGATTTTTTTTCACAATAAATACAGTGTACTATTTGTAGGAAATTGAATTTATATACACTAAGGTATATATATATATATATTCTTTATGAATGCGAGCCATCATAAGATTCACGATGCCCTTTCCACATGCAAAAAGATAAGAAATGGTTTAAATACAATAACCGGTTTTTTTAATTTTCTTCCCAAGCATCTGCAATTGAATATATATAAAAAACGAAACAGGAAATTTAAACGTAGAAATAGCGTAAGGTAGGGGAATAACCATTCAAGTGCGTGTGTTAAAGCTTAATGCCTGAACTTGCTTCTTCTGCTTGCATAAATCCGACAGTGTTTCGCTTATCCATAAGGCTTCGTATGTGACTATTATTGAAATCACAGACGTGGTTTCAACAATTTAACCGAAACGGACGTTTAAGTTGCTGTTCTTCAATTCGAGTAATTAACCATCTGGTCGATCGGCCTGCGTAAGTTGTGCATGTATATTGATGATTTCCATCTATTGTCAACAGTAACGACTAGATACTGTTTGTGGCGGAGAACTAATATATATGCAATTATGTATTAGTTGTTCGCACATAGTAACAGATTAGTTCAAATATTACAATATATATATATATATATATATATATATATGTATATATATATATATATATATATATAAAGTGAGTTTAAGCCAAATCTCGCAATGTCGAAGACTTTATATGAAAGGGCCCCATTTACAACAGGTTAAAACATTCGTATAGGGATGGAAGCAATTCTTTAAATCAAGTTTGCGAGCTTGAAGTAAACACCAATCCCATTGTATTTAGCCAGTCGTCGAACAACATAAGAAAGGAGGTTGTATCGTCCTATTTTCCTACATTCCTCACCCAAATATATAGTGGGTAAAACGCAAAAAACCGGCTCCTACTGATGAGTCGCCCGTAAGCACGAAACGAATGTGCACGAGATTATACTTTCCGTTTGTGCTGACATTGTTTTATCCTTCTGGGCATTAACGGCTGTCTCTCATTGATTGCAGGTAATGGCATGTGTGTTACCTTAAAAAACTCTCGTAGTTTAGTTGTATTAAATGTGCGTGTTAATGTCTCTTCAACTTCCTTTTGTGTTGTGCGGGAAACTGCATCCCACTTAAATGAGGTGTTCAAGGAAATCGCTTCCTTTTCTGGTCCTAATATGTCTGTATCTTGTGATTTCCCTTTTTAACAAGGGGAAACGAAAGATTAAACTATGGAAAATAACATCCTTACACGTAACAGCGAACAACGCGAACAGTTAGTTAACACTAAAACTTTCAATACAAGAATTACAAGATCCAAGACATCACTTTACACGCAAAAAGGCACACACAAACACACACAGAGAGACAAACGCATACCCACTTACTAATCAGCCTAAACATGAAATAGAAGTAAAAGCCAGTCAGACTAGTTGCCAATCGAATAATAAAATGAAAACCCAGGATGTATACTAATAAATGTTAAAATGCGCCAGTTCGTAAAACTCATGGCTGTTACGTTATACTGTACTAATAGTAAATAATAACAGAGAATTTTTGTTGCTTTAAGTTGTGCAGTCAAATTGGAAGACAGGCTACGCACAATATGTTCGTTGAAAGATTCACGATATAACTAATTTATGCAAAATGTCACAAAATTCTGCAAGGCATTGCAGATTGTGTAGCTAGAATAACTGTTTAACATACGTGTCTTAAGGGAAGAACTAAACGTAAATAATGAGTAGTGAAGCGTTTCAAACTACCTTAGGGTTAATCAGAGCACGACTGAAAGCCGAATATCAGAGATTAACGCGTAATGCGCTTAAAATAGTAGAAAAGCTGAAATGCAGCTTGCATTCGGTCATAGCCAAGTGAATTAAGATCATCAGTGATTTTCATTTTTTGTCAAATTCATATGATGGAGCAAAATAAACCATGGTTGAATTGACGGTTGGTAATAAAATAATTCATACTGAGATCTAGAAATATACACCGTTGACGGTTTTTATTTCAATAGTTCAAGTAGAATTGGATACCTTAAAATGTACTGCGTGTAAAACTGTGTACCGACTCGGAAACCATAGTGTTAGTACCATGTACCTTTTCGGTAATATAATGTTGGTATCGGTTACTGACATAGTGTTAGTATACTTTACAGACTCGGTATATATATTATATAGAGTGAGTTAGCGTTGAAGTCGCATTGTCGAGACTTTATATGATGTTAGCTTCATTACTGCAGGTTTGCACATTCGTCTAGGAGATTGTACCGTCCTATTATCCCACATTTCTCACCCAAATATATAGTGTATAAAGGGCGTAATACCGGCTCCTATAGATGAGTCGCCAGTAAGCACGAAACGAATGTGCATGACATAATACTTTCCGTTCATGCTGTCTTTGGTTTCTTCTTCTGGTCACATGTAAACTAATTTGTTACTAGGTTCGCAACACCTAATACATACTGCGTGTAATTGCCTGGAGTAACGATCTAGATATAAACACCTGACCCAATAAGTACATAAATTTGTCAGTATAAACTTAGCATTGTATAATGTAGAGTAGGAATTTCATCAAGAAGACCGGTTTTGACGTTATTGCGAATTCATAGTTTACAGCAGGGTGGCTCAGTGGTTAGAGCACTGGATTCCGAAGCCAACGTGCCCGGGTCCGAATCATGTCCGCGGCAAATTCTGGACAGCACGTGATGAGTTCCCAATGAGGACGAAACAGGTTTGCTGAATGAATTGCCTTTTCCACACTACGCAATACTTAGTTTATGCTGGCAAATGTATGCACATAATAGGTCAGGCGTTTATGTCAAGATCGCAAACTTGATTCAAACTAACTACATGTGTTTTCGGTAGTTTTCATGTTTGCGACTGATTAACAAACATTGGATTGGTGCGGATTCATATTGACAAATAAGCTCTGTGAAAAAGGCTGGATAGAAATTGTATTGTGGGAATTCAACCACAACAGCAGATACTATTAACTTGTTTACGCATTAGAATTAAGACTAATAAATTAAATTAATGATTCCATGTATTTAATATTAATTTTCGTCTATTCACATTTTCTCGACATTCGACAAAGCAAGATGAAAAATCACTACGGGCCAAAGCGTTTCTACCAAACTCAAAATATTGATTAACATGCTCTTTGGAGCGTAAGCCAAACAGTTTGTCTGTAATCACGGGAGAAACATCTGTCACATGTAGCTTTTAACGTTAAAGGAAATTGATTCCGTCGACTGTACACAGATCCAATGCTTGACTCTTGTTAAGGGAAGATGAGTTGTACACACTATTGGTGTCTTGTTAATCCTAGCATCATATGTTTGCTCAAATTTATTTCCTCGTCGAACAAGTTTGAATCATATATCCTTGGTTTTTCTCAATTTTATGACTGTACAGCTCTTGCAATATTTTGCCGGGTTGATAAATATGAAGGCGCTCGATAAATAAATCCGTTTATACCTCATAAAATAATATCTTTGGACTATTTAGGGAAATATTTATATTACGATTTTTCTTCTATTGTTGAGCTATTTCAGCCATTATTCTGGACTGAGCGTGAAGCGATCGTGTGGATTAGTTTAAAACTTTCATTCATTTGGTTCGGTGTTCCAATGGGGCCCAGGGTTAAGAAGGTTCCTATCTCCGTTTAGGCTGGTGTACAATTTTATATGCGCTCTTTTAGTTAAAGCAAAAATCGTAGTTTGCCAAATTGTATCTCTAACTAACTAGAGAGACGTGAAGCTCTCACGTCAAGATATTAAATTGGCAATCGGTTTTCATGTTTAATCGCTACTATAGATAGGTTTTTGCATAATTCACTTTCATTTCATTCAGTTCTCAAATTATTAAAACAGCCTACATTGATTATTTAAACCAAGTTTGCGAGCTTGAAGTAAACACCAATCCCATTGTATTTAACCAGTCGTCGAACAACATAACAAAACTACCGCCAGCCGCAACGCACTGGTTAAATACAATGGGATTGGTGTTACTTCAAGCTCGCAAACTTGATTTAAATAATTGTTACCACCACCCGCGCAATCAATTATTGTTAAATTGTATAGCCTACATTGATCTTTGTACAAAAAGGCTGCGGAAAACCGACAACTGTCTATATGTTGTACAAGATTTTCAATCAACAGGTTTCTTTTGCAGGTGCACGACATAATCAACACTCTGTTGTCTTAATCCGAGTTCGATGCAGTTAGATTAATTGCTTCGGATTGTTAGCAATGTATAGAATCCTAAATGTAACAAATTTTGCTAACAAATTTTCCCATTTTTAACTCTGTTCTCTGTTTTCTGGTTAAACCAGAGCACATTGTCAAACTATTAAGCATCTAATTAAACTAATAGCGATTGGGTTAAGTCTGATGCGAATTTGACCTCTATAAGGATGTGAAATCAAATATTACTCTGTGAAATTCCTCTGGGAATGAAAGAAATAATAAATATTTAACTATTTATCTATTCACGTTAGGAACTACTGACTAAATATTCTACTTTTATTTTCAGTAGTTTTGTTAAATTAAATTTTAAAATGCATAGAATTAAATTTTATAAATTGAGCTTAACTACAGCTACCGTAGCTTGGAACAACATAGTAATCGCTCGAGCCCGCGCTTGTGAAAAATTCTCCTTGCCTCGGAGACTAACAGCTAATCTTCTCTGCCCGAGAACTCAGGCATTATACGCAAATCTAAGTATCTCATAATCCATGATTGGCTAACTTTTGCTTGGTGCCATCGCTAGATCGTGTCAATTAAAGACAAGAAAGTGCGTCAATGTAGCCGCAATTCACAGACATGACAAGGTCACCCTGTCGCATAGGTGGAGATCGCATGTTACAGTCATTTTGTAGTTTCATACCATCTGACGCCAATGGGTCAGACTTTATTTCGGCTGAATACTCATGGGTTCGTTGCATGACACTTTCCGGTTCGATGCCTGATCACAGAAATTTTGATTACCTCTGCAGAGTGACTCTGCGCGAGTTGCGTTCGCAAATTGTTGCTTTGTGCTATCAGTTTGGAAAAGATCCGATTGATCCCAATTTCCAAGTACGCATCGATTTTTCCTCCGTCTTGGCTTGGTGCGGCTTCGTTCCTTTCTTTCCAAGGCTTCAACATCGCTCATATTAACCACTGGAAATGAGGTACGATCTAATCCTCGTTGGCTGGCAAAATAACAGATTTAAACAAATGTGGTAATCTCGTTTCGAAACAGTTCTATTTATGTTATAGTTAATTTTTTGACTCACCAATTTGTTTTAAACAAATGAGTTGTCTCAGTAACTAAACCATTCAAATCAAACTTGTGATGGTGTTATAATTTTAATCATTTTGCTACCTTTTTTCATACACTCTCTATATATCTACACCTATTGAATAAAATAAACGGCCGATATATAATATATATATATATATATATATATATATATAATCAGCTATTTCCGATCATATATTGGCAACGGGGCACCCAGTCAATTTGACCAATTTATTTATTCTAAACAAAGCAAAATCAGAAAAAATGAAGCTCTTTATATAAAAGAACAAGCGTCTAGCCTAACCATTCAAAAGTTTCATCCACATGACATTCTTATCGCCTGATCACGAATCACAAAAACCCAACAAACTTTTACTTGCTTCCAGGCAAGCAAACCCCCCTCGACCAGACTCACCAAAAATTCGATCGGATTGGCAACAAAATGAAACAGAAAAACTTAGCTTCAAATAAAATATCAAAACCGTTGTTAATAGCGTAAGAAATTTCAAAACAATATGAGCATTCAACAGTGCAAACCTCACACTCTGTGCTTTTACCATGTGAACAGAAAAAAATTGGTGAACAAGGCGAATCGAAAGACGACATTCAGAGAAAACCGTTCGTACACGTAACAGCCGACAATGCGAAATTTTGTTTAACTCTAAATCAATCAATAAAAGAATGACCAGATCTCAGAAATCACTTTGTAATACAACAAGATTGACTACTGCGCGAAAACAGACACACACACACACACACACAGAAACATACGCGTATGCACATTCTAATCAGCTCAGACAAGAAATAGAAGTAAAACCGAGTAAGACTTATTGCCATCCACATAATTAAATGAAACCCCAGGATGTATAAAAATAAAATTCATTGTACCCTTCCTATGTGTAAAAACAAAAAGAACTTTTATCAGGTACAAGAAAAGCTTCTTTCTCATTATCTCCCCAAGTACCTACTCATGAACATATCTTTATATATAAATTGAAAAGCAAACAAAATAGAAATATGTGAACAAAGAGATTGTGAATGATAGAAACCAATCAAATTGCGTGCGTCCCATCCAGTTCAAGCCCAATGCTTGTACGTGCTTCTTCTGTTTACATAAATCCGGCTGCAATTTGTTTATCCATAAGGCTTCGTATGTGGCTAGCTCCCTTTTGTTTTTGCATTTAGTAATTACTTTGAATGCTACATCTGGAGAACATACGTGCGTTGTTTCGATGATGTGTTGCGCAATAGCAGACGTGTATTCACCATTTGATTTAAAACAGGCGTTCAAGTTACAATGTTCTCTCATTCTAGTAATTAACCGTCTGGTCGATCGGCCTACGTAAGTTGATCGACAACTTGCGCATGTATATTGGTAAATAATATTTGACGTCGACATTAACGCCTGTTTCTCCTTGATTGCTGGTAAAGGCAAGTGTGTTACCCTAAAAAACACTCGTAATTTAGCTGCATTAAATGTGCGCGTTAATGTTGCTTCAACTTTTTTTGTGTCATTCGTGAAACAGCATCCCCCTTAAATGGGATGTTCAGGTTGACTGCGATCTTTTCTGGCCCACAATACGTCTCTTTCTGTTTAATTCCCCTTTATATGTTGTTAATGTGATCTTTTTATAACATAAACAATCAAATTAAATTCATCTTGTAAATTGCATTTGTTCTTATGGGGCACTGATCAGATACTTGTCAAAATTTTTGCAGCTGTGGCTCGAACAAGGTAAAATTTTCTTAATGGCCTAACAACTAATATGCTGCGCGACCATAACCACACATATCCTGCAGTATTTTGGTTATGCACTTAGTCGTTTTCAATATGCCTTTCTTTCAGGTAGAGCATTTTTGGCTTTTATTTCCGCATAAGTATCCTCATGGTAATTGCTTATCTGTTTCTATATAACCGAGACCATGCCATTTGGAGAAGTTAATTTGACTTTGAGTAAATTGGCGTGATTTTATTTTCTGCATATTTTGTATGTATTCACCATAATGGGATTGGTGTTTACTTCAAGCACGCAAACTTGATTTAAAGAATTGTTACCACCACCCGCGCAATCAATTATTGTTTAAGTTGTATTGCCTATATATGTATATGTGGCGAAAGCTGCAAACAGTTAATGTTCGTGACTGCATAGAAATTGTGCAGCCGACATTTCCTGTCACGTAAAATGTATGCGAGACTGCTAGAGGGGAGAGCCGAATAACTAATTTTGCTTTCCATATTTATGCAATGCGGTTTGGTCCTCGATAGTCAGTTTGCCGTCGTACTCTGATGATGATCATGGAAGGTGGAAACGCGTCAGTGCGTTGCGACTGGCGGGGGGGTTTGTCATGTTGTTCGATGACTGGTTAAATACAGTGGGATTGGTGTTTACTTCGAACTCGCAAACTTGATTTAAACAATTGTTACCAACACCCGCGCAATCAATTATTGTTAAATTGGTCAATTTATAGCTAAAAATTGCATAGAGTGTGCGGCAAGAGATACGGCAGCTTTAGCAGGTACCTGACAGGAGCACCACTGCTAGTTTATACTGTCAACATAGATACATATATATTTCTTGAAGTATAAAAATGACGTTGTATCACATAGCAAGACCGGGAAATCAAGTAGACCGGTTTCATCCTAATTGCCAACTTTAAATATTGTCCAGAATTAGCCACGGACGGGTCTCGAAACCGGTCTACTCGATGGCGCGCATTTGCTACATTGGAAACTGCTCAGTTTCTGCTCACAAATATATATTTAATCAAAATGATGCCAAAAATCTTCACATTAAATAAATGAAAAAATTATAGGAAATATATCGTTCAGTCGGAAGAAATCATAATCGTATTTTAGATGACGATAGAATAACTTGGGTATTTGTGACAAGCATTTAAAAAAAAGTGTATTTGCATAAAAACGTATGTTAACATATTGATTACGTAGGGATTTCTAAATGACGCGTTAGTTCCAATAACTGGCGATTAATCAGTCGCAGTCGGTCCAACGTCCAAAACACACTACGTATTTTCGTCAAGAAATACGTTTAAGTAACCAAAAAAGGTATGTGCACATAACGTTATGCCGTTTGAACCTTATGGATTTGCTATATATACTTCCGGTATCATTCTAACTACCCTATAAATCAAGTATGCGAACATGAAATAAACACCAATCTCGTTGAATAAATTAGATAGGAAGAAAAAACACATTAATAACAAAGCGGATAACGACCATTTATTTTGAGAATACTAAGCTTCGCTCTACAATCTTTAATTTATATACATTCTGGATTTTCATTAATATTCATTTTATATAAATTTATTTATATATTTCATTTATATAAAACAACAAGCCTGGCCTAAATATTCAAAAGTTTCTTCAACATGATATTCTAATGGACTGGCCACGAATAACAAAATTCAACAACAATTTACTGGTATCCAGGCAAAACCGAACACGCCCTCGACTAGAATCAACAAACATTCAATCGGATTGGCAACAAACTGAAGAGGAAAAAACAGATGCACATACGGTGACGTTCAACACTGCAATCCGCACTTGCGCTGTTACCAAGTGAAGAACACAAATTTGCGCAAAAAGGTGAAACGAAAGACTACACTCGGAAAAATAGCACTTGTACACGTAACAGCGAACAATTCGAACAGATGGTTAATTCTCAAGCCATCAATACAATAATGACCAGATCTCAGACATCACATTGCAATACAGTGGGAAGGACCTGCACATGCAAACAGGCACACACACAGACACAAACGCATACACACTTACCAATCAGCCAAAACAAGAAAAAACCGAGTCAGATTTGTTGCCACCCACATAATCAAATGAAAACCAAGAATGTATATAAATGAAAGATTGTAGAGCGAAGTTTAGTATTCTCGAAATAAATGGCCATTATCCACTTTGTTATTAATGTGTATTTTTTATCCTAATTAGAAATATACTTTGTAATATTCGAAGGGAATCGACATAACAAATAAATAAATATAAATAAATAAATAAATATATAAATATATATATATATTCTCATGTATGTGCGGCAGCATATATATTGGACGTACGAAAAAGCAATTGATCAACAGAATCCAGAATCATTTACTGCAGAAATTCGCTAAAAAAGGCTTTACATCGTCAGGAAAGTCAGCTATTCCCGATCGTATATTTGAAACGCGGAACCCAGTCAATTTGACCAATTTTTCAATTCTTCATAAAGCTAAATCATAAAAGTTATTATTTATTTGTGTAGCTCTTTATATAAAACAACAAACACCTGGCCTAAACATTCTAAAGTCTCATCCACGTGATATTCCAGTCGACTGGCCACGAATCGCAAATCCCAAAAACAATTTACCAAAAACACCCCCTCCGCCAGACTCAACAAACTTTCAATCGGACTGACAACAAACTGTAGACGAGAAAATAGGATGCGCATACAGCGACAGAACTGTGTCAAGATCATCTGTGGAAGAGTAAGCATCGGAATAACAGTCTAATAATTCGGCGAAATAGCAATCTGCGTTGCGGCTTTATAACTGCAAGGTCGCACCGATCAAAATTTAAAATAAAATAGAAAATTGACACAAAAAGAACTAATAATTTTTTTTTAAAAAGCGCTAAATGAATCTGCAAATGGAGAACATTTTAATCAGAAGAGTAATATTAATAACAAAATGCCAACTTCGTTCAGCTGCAAAGACACATTTAAAGCACAATTGCAACAGTAAATAATGTATTTTGTCACCTTCGTTGCAACACAGGGTGGGAATATCACAGTTAATTATATCTTATGGATTTGTGGAATTTCTGTCACTATTAGTGATGATAACTATCTTGACTTCAGTGTGAAGCAAACCAGATCGAATTTTTGTTGTAATTCTCAATTTTGGTGAATTTTAGCATAAATTGAATTTGAACACCTTTATGATGTTCGTGTTTATGACAATCCGTGTTTGTCGAAGTGATTCACAGAGAAGCTTGGCTGCTTTTGCTGCGATGCGTTGATCATTGACTTAGGTTACCGCGTGGTGGGAGCTGTTGAGGCTGTCATGGTTTTATGACATATCGGTATGGCGTGCAGTCTTGCGGAGTTGGTTCAGACAGGTTTCACTCTTTGAATTTCTTTTTCGGAATCAGTCGTTAACGATAGAATTGATTTAGTTATATTTTTATTCTTGATCAAAATTTTGCTGAGTCACTTTTTTGTTGTTGTCAGGTTTGTACTTCTATGACTTCGATCATGGACGCACTATAAGCACCGGCTTCAGGTATAATAACTCCTGATCTTTTGTCGGGTGTGGCAAGTAGTATTGTTTTGTCTGCCTGTGGATGTCTCAGTTCGTCTACATATTGTTTTGTAATGAGTTTTAAATTATGTTTAGTTTTTTTCTAGTGCTCTAACAACCTCGGCTTTCATTTCTTGTTAAGTCATTTTATAAGCTTTCAAATACTGCCTTGGAAGTCAAAGATGTCGCGTCCGCATAGATTTCTCTTAATTATGATGTAATTTGCACTTAAGAAGAGTATTTACTTATGATGTTCTAAATTTAAGTTACATTTTTGATGATCTGTTGTAGAATGCAACTAGTTATAGTGTAATTTGTGATTGATTTAGGACGCACTGGGACTGAAGACCACTAAAGTGAAGTTCCATACAACGAGGCAAAACCTTAAGAGTTAAATGCATTTTGTTTCATACCGAGGTACTTTTGAGAAGGTCTGTTAAATAAGGGCCCTTTTCAAACACCCAGGTTGATCAGCCTAACTATTTGCAAAATATGCAATGGGAGTAAGGTTAAAATTTTGTTGCCAAAATGCCAAACAATAATACTATCAATTTCTTTAATTCTACCATTTAAATATAATCGAAGACATGTAATCAAATTGAGGATCGTTACATATTTTGTATTTCCATCAAATGAGAACACAGGAAATTGTTAAAGGGGTTTCCTAAAAAGTGTACTATATAAGTTTTGTAAGCTCCAGTATATGCAATATACACTCTGAGTTCCTTGGAATTTGATGGAGATCACATTTTGAAGAAAGATATTAATCCAATTTCAGATCCTCTGAAAAAACCAATGCATGAAATGAACAATTTACAGGCATGAATATTTAGAGTTTAGCTTATGTCCGTTTCATTACATTTCTGTACAGTTTATTTATTTCTTCGTTAGTTTCCTGATCAATCGGCAATCAATTCATTATGCCCTGGTCAAATTGATCGTGTGTTAAGATTTCCATTTGCGGCTGGTTAAAAAAGTGGATTGATGCTTATCTCAAATAGGCAAACTTAGTTTAAAGTAACTTAATCATTTATTGTATGCTTTCTTTTACTTGGTTAGAGCAGTTATAAAATGAAAAATCTGACGTCGATCAGACTAAATCGTATTCTTATTTTCTACATAAAAATCCTTTTATCGTAGCGATTTTTTATTTTTTAAGGACCGAGTAATAGGTGTTCCGAATGGATGTCAATTTGAGTTTCATTGTAATTTAGTTTATGTATGATATTTACAGTATTGCTACCCATTTCAGGTTTGTTATATATTATATGTAGTAAGTTGGCTTTGAATATGTACAGCTAAATTTTTAATTACGATGCATATACTACTGTTTTAATACACATGTGTATCGTAGAAAGTACGGTCCAACTTTCCCACGGCTCTTGACCACATATAACGTGACATTGAGATCTAGTGCCTTCTCCCACTGATGTGTCCCCAATAAACACGAAACTGATGCATGAATGAGATTATAATTTTCGTTCATACGGGCATTGATATAACATTCCGTTTTTTTCTGCAATAGAATGTTACTAAGTGCGTTAAGCCTAATAACTAAATGAATATTCATATATATATATATATATATATATATATATATATATATATATATTATATGTTCTGTGTATATGTGTGTATTAGTTTTCCGCAATAACGTGTGTACAACTAATGGGAAAATTTATTCAAATTTACTGGTTCTTCTTTGTGGTATTCCGAAACATGACAAAATATTGCATCGCACGATCCGGTAAAATTTTTGATGGAAAAAGCTATAAATACATTTCGAGTTATGAAACTCCACCGTAAAATTACCTCACACCAAGTTTTTTATTTAATTTAACAACTTTATTTTTGCGTGTGTAAATAATGCTTATTCATATCACGTGTGAATTTTTCAAATAAACAACATCCATCCTTCAAACCCATTTATCAACAGAGTGAAAATATTATTATTATAATAAAGGTTGCGGTCTTGATATAAACACCTGACCCATTAATTACTTACATATGTCAGTATAAACTAAGAATTGTATAGTGCAGAAAAGGCAATTCATCCAGTACTGAGTGAAAATATTGTCAGTTTAAGGTTTTGAGACTTAATTGGCATCTGTCCACATTGATAGGGAAATTAATTACAGGGAAAAACCACAAAAGCTATTCTGTATTAATGATGAACATCACTAACAATACACTTTATTGGACCTGCTGTCGCGAAATTACTGTATCATCAAGTCAAAATTCTTCTGTATTTGATTAATAAGTTCAATCAAATTGATCCTACGGATAGTTTTACAACACCCCATCAAATGGCTTTCACATTCAATTAAAGTGAGTTACAGGCAAATCTTATCCACCGATTACAGATAAAAGGCCGCAGTAAACTTCCAAATATTGAATTTTAATTAAATACTTTTATCTCGGTAGAAATCTGACTGCTTTCCCATTTAAACATGACACCGCCAAAATGCAGGTCATAAAGTTGAACACGCGTAATGTCGTCATTCAAGTTTAGATGCTATCAAAATTTCCATTCTGACGTCATTACAGGCAAAATGCCAAATTTTAAATTTAACTAGTTAAAACTTTGGAAGTATACATTATATTACATCACCTGACTTCGGGAATAAATATGCTGTTAAAGAGGTAGCTTAATGAACCAAATAATACGTTTAAGATTTAAAAATTTCTTCTATAGCAAATAACTTATATATACATACTATATATATATATATATATATATATATATATATATATATATATATATATATATATATATATATATATATATATATATATATATATAGAATACAATATATCAGACAGTATGATTACCTATTACAGCATTAAATATATAATTCAATGTTATTTCCGTCGTAAAGAAGCTTTATTAAAGAATAATCATATTATACACTGTTCCATTTGAATGGGGTTGCAGAAAGACAGCCATATATATATATATATATTAAAACAAAGCATAGAATCAGCAAGCAAAGCCATTCAGTAGTTTTTCTTAAAACTTGTGATAATGGTGGAACTAAACAAGGCGATTACCAATGCCACCGATATATTTTCAAGAGACAAAACAACTGTATCGTAGCCTGTGCTGGTCAAAACACAAATAAGGTAGATTTGATTAATCCAGTTTAGTATTTTTTCCATTCTTTTCAGCAATTAATTCAGTAGATTATTTTCGTCTTTGTTAGAAATTCTTCAAATTATATTAAGTGAGATGTGTCCCAGACCTCGGAGCAAATTTGCTCGCGTTCGAGTCTGAACAGTGCATGAATAGATCCCAGCAAGTTACACAACCGATCTACTGTATGAGTTGCTTTTGCTACTCGATGCAATGTTTAGTATTCACTGATATAAATATATATTTGTGCGGGAGTGTGTTTAGAATCGGTATAATAAAGTAGTTGCATTTGACTGCAAATGCGATCGAACAACTAGAACGGGTTCCTCCTAATGAGGCATTCAGCATTTAGTTGCACAAATTGCCACGAATGAAACTTGAATCAGGATGCATTTGTTTCAAAGTCTTGCAGCTCATCGGTTACCATTAGATATATTATTCAGTAAAAAATATGCTTAATACCTTACACGCTGATCATTTTAATTCATATAATGTCACTGTTACTAAAAATCAAGTATTAGATGAAAAATAGATTTCATCTACATGTCCAACATTTTCCTTAATTGCCATTCATCATTAGTAACGTGAATTAATGCGCCCGTAATTTGAACCCGAGCGAAACAGTTTCCGAGTCTTGCAGCCAAATACGGGCGATCAATGCGAATTTAAGTTTAATACCAACTTAGACTTTTTGTTAGTCATTCTCCGAGGTGCATCTATTTTGTTGACGATTTCAACCTGATAATCCATTCGGCTACCAACTGTTTGTCATTATGAGACAGTCAGAATGACCCCTGAGAATTTCATAGTGAATATAACATGGTTGTAGTATTTACCTGATATTCGGATTTCGTACCGAATTGTTTGAATCCACTGTCATCATGATTTCGCCATATATTTCGGCCTCCGGATATGGAGGCCTTTTTTAATGGAAAACACATTACACACAAATGACAATCAGTATGTCAAGTGGAAAATTTTAGTTTTAGTTTGTAGTATTTTGTAATTGCGCTAAGTGTGCCCGTTGGCCGCGAAATCGTCCTTCTACATGAATTTCATTGGCTATTTCTTACAATGAATTCTTTAAATGACAACATATATATATATATATATATATGTGTGTGTGTGTGTGTCAGTTAATATACCTTATTTGTGAAAAAATATCCTTGATTGGTACAGTCTTTGTCATACATTTTGAACGGCTAGTTGGAACTTCATTTCAAGAACCGTATCCAGAAGGCTCCGGTAGAAAGGAAGACTGATAAGAAAACTTAATTTGATAAATAAAATAAATTGCAGACGATGTGTGACGTTTATATTAAAGGCCATGCGTTGCACAGCTACGAATTAAATACCCCAGAATTCAAAACTCGTCCGCCACTATTCTAGCTGAAAACGATTCATGTCCGACTAGATAAATCCATGGACCGGTTGATGAATTCCACTTGCCCACACTTACAATGTCGATTTTTATCAGAAATATATGGGTTTGCTATTATATAGCCAAAATTTATTTCTAAAACACCAAGGTATTCTTATAAGCTAATTTTATCCTACATTACATTCGTGATACTTTGGAGTCTTATCGACAATAGATTTAACTCATATTTAACGTATATATATATATATATATATATATATATATATATATATTTATATATATACATATATATATATATATATATATATATATATCAAAACCATACTATTACAGATTTGCTGTGCTCAGAAATAGTTGTAATTCTTAATTTTTGGTCAACTTTAGCATACATTGAAGTCCATTGTGTTGGAGCCCTGGACCGACTCGGCAACCATAATGTTAGTACCATGTGGCTTTTCAGAAATCATAGTGTCGATATCAGGTAATGAAACAATAGCCATAGTGTTGGTAGATTTTATTGGGTGGTTTATATATTATGTTTAATGAGTTAGCTTTGAAGTCGCATTGTCGAGACTTTATATGATGTTAGCTTCATTTCTCCATGTTTACACATTCGTATAGGAACATCGTACCGTCATATTTTTCCACATTCTTCACTTAAATCAATAGTAATCATAAGACGTAATGCCGGATCCTATTGATGAGTCGCGAGTAAGCACGTAAAGAATGTGCGCATGAGAAAATAATTTCTGTTCATGCTGTCTTTGTTTTATCCTTCTGCTCATACTTGAATTAATTTGACACTAGGTGCGCACATATATATGTTAGTTATCTTCAATAACCAATATATACCTTTAGTCTATTTAATTGATTGATGTCATGATTACCACGAAATGTGATAAATGATATCGATCAATGTCAGAATGTATGGGTTTGCCGCAGTACGAGATGTCCAGAAGTAGCAAGGATTCTCACTTTGTGTGAAATTTAGCATGGCTTGAAATGTATTGCTTTAGTAGCATGTACAGACTCGACATCTTTAGACCCATTTTGCTGGTATCAGTAATAGGCTCGAAAAGGGCTCGCGGCAAATTCTGGCCAGTACGTGATGAGTTCCCAACAAGGACGAAACCGGTCTACTGGTTTAGTTGCCTTTTCTACACTATGCAATTCTTAGTTTATACTGGCATATGTAAGTAATTAATGGGTCAGGTGTTTATATCAAGACCGCAAGTTTTACTAAGGGAAAATATTATCACCGCCCGCGCATTCAAATTTGGTTCAATTAGATAAATATAATGAAACCCTATCATAACCATTTAACTAGATTTATGTTCACCGGGTAGCATGGCAACTGATAAGTAATGAGAGATGCGGGCTAGCAAATTGTAACTTTAAGCCGAAAGCGATGCCAAAAAAGCTCCACTTAGATGAAAGGCTAATCAAAAGAAACATAATGTATTAGATTAAAGAATCGTGCATGTAATACACAGGTTGACTGGTGCAGCTGGGGAATTTCAATATTCGAGCCTCCGTCACTGCAATTTTGGGCACAATGTTTCTATTAACAGAGACGTGGTTTTCATTATTGGTATTCCTACATACTAATTAATTGAATGAAAAGTTACCATGATAGTTCATTTCAGCTTTTACTAAACACATAAAATTTGTTCAATTAAACGATTGCTTATTGCACAAGAGTTGAAGGAAAGGTGATTGTAATACACGCGGTAAACTGGATGTTAGAGATGCATTGACGCTTTTCAGGACTTCCTTTAAATCAAGTTTGCGTACACGAAAAAAACCAGACCTATTTTACCTTGGCAGTCGCAAATCTGCCACTAGTCATACGCACGGTCATGTTTCAAACTTCTACGATTATCATCAGATTAGGATGGGATAAGTGACCAGCGGAGATCAAACTGCAATGCATATACAATGCATGGAAAATCAGATATGCGGTTCTCACAACCAGTAGTCTCGTATAACCTGATCTCGAATGGAAATGCCGGCTGCATCGTTACGATACCTTCACAAAAATATATTTTTGCAATTATCGATACACTTTTATAAGTTATGCAAATGAATTTTGATTGATTTCGCGGAGCATAATAACCATTATTTAGGTCAACTTGGCAAGCTTGTGATAAACACAAATACCAATTTATTAAACAAATGACAGAAGATTGAATATCTACCATCAGGCAAACTTACTGACCCGTTTTGACGTGTGAATGACGGTAGATTAGTTATTTTGTACGATAAGTTAGATGTGATAGGATTAGTGTTTGTTTACAAGATTTATAAAATTGTTATCTTGACCTACGCGATCAATGGCTGTCTAATCGAATAACTTATGTACGTGAAGTGCAAGCTACAAAAATATTAAGTTCGTAATTGCATACAAATTGTGCAGCGGACATTTACACTCGTGTAAATTGTATGCAGAACTGCTTGGTGTGTGGGGAGTATCCAAGATTTTCAAATTATTGCGTATGTACTTCAGTTTTTATGATGATCATGGGGGATCAACATGTGCCAGGATATTTGTCCGTCATATGTTTCTAGAATGTTTGCACAGAGCGAGCTTCAAAAATTGAATCTCCGCGATTTTATTTCGCGAGTTGTAACTTTGTACTATACGACACTACACTGACTACATTTGCCTAAATCTGCTATGGTGAATAATTGACTGCTTACGCGTGATTACCCATCCACAATCTATCGTCATCGAACAGATAACACGTTACCCTGACCACGGCATATTCTGAGAATTACTTGATGTGTTCCCAATTAGGACGAAACCGGTCTACTGGATGAATTGCCGTTTCCACCCTATACAATACTTAGTTTATACTGACAAATGTATGTAAATAATGGATCAGGTGTTTATATGAAGTTCGCTACCATGATTAAAATTAATTGTTATCACCGCCCGCGCAACCTATTTTCGTTTAATTATATTAAAGTTTAGGGTAAATTTTGCAGATTGATTATTTGTACTCAGTTTGATGCTCTGCACTTAAGATACACTTGGATGTTTAAAACAGCTACAGAGGGATTGGTGTTTATCTCGTGTTTGGAAAATTTATTTATAAAAATTTTATCACCACCCTCGAAATCAGTGGTTGTCAAATTGTATAACTTCTATCCATGTTGCAAAATTGGCCAAAGTTTGTGTTTGCGACTGCATAAAATATGTGCATAAGAAGTTTGTAGTCAAGCAATTTGTATGTGAGAGAATTCTAATTGCGATTCGCCTATCAGATTTCAAAACATTTTATAGGCTTTACAGTTTTTTAATTCTTGTCAGATTGTTTGCGGTCGTTCTGTGATGATTAACTTTGAAGGTCGAAACACGTCAGTACGTGTGACTGGCGTTAGTTTTGCTATGTTGTGCGATTGGTTAAATACAATAGGATTGGTGTGTATATCAAGCTCGCAAACTTGATTTACATCATTGTTATCACGACCTGCGCAATCAATGATTTTTGCATTGCATTACTTATGTATATGGGACAAAACCTGAAAAAAATGTTTCATTCAATGACCAGATAGAAATTATGAAGCCGCCATTCCTAGAGATTGGAGCCGCGTATATATAGTTTTGCAATCTAATCCTTGTTAGTCACTTTTCTGTCATGCTCTGTTGGGGATAATGCAAATTCAATACTGATCACAGCATGTGAATGACGGTAGTTTTGCAATATCTCACGATGGGTTCGCGAAAATGGGATTGGCACTTGTCCCGTGTTTGGCAATTACATTTAAGGAAATTTTATTAAAATCCACACAATTAATGATTGTTCAAATGCAGAAATTTATAAAATGTTGCAAAAACTTCGATAAAGTTGTGCTCGCAACTGGATATAAATTGTGTATTCAATATTTTCAGTCGAGTAAATTTTGTGCCCACCGCATATCACCTTCTCCATATATTGCAGTGCATTTCAGTTTGACATTCGAAAGTCAATTATCCGACGTGCATCTTGTGATTCTTATGGAAGAACGAGACGCTTCATTGCGTGTGACTGGCTTAAGTCTCGTTTTGTTGTGCGACTGTAGAAGTTATTGACAATGGGAATTTGCTTTCAAGAACGCACAACGTGATTCAAGAAATAGTTACCATCACTCACGCAGTCAATAATTATTTAATTGCACAACTTGTAGAAGTGTGGCCAAATACCCAAAATTGCAATTTCCGTGACTGCATAGAAATTGAGCATAGGAGTGTTTCATTCGACAAAATTGTCCGCAACACAGAAAAATTTTTTATCATGTCAGTAACATATTTGCCACCAATCAGACGAGCGGTCACGTTTTTAAACTTCCACGATTTTCAACAAGTTAGGACGGAACACTGACCAGCGGAGATCAAACTGAATTTCATATACAATGCATGGAAACTCAGATATGCAGTTCTCAGAAAAAGTAGTCTCGGATAAACTGTGCTCAACTGGAACGCCGGCTGCATCATTACGATGCATTCACGAAAATAACATTTTTGCAACTATCGGTAAACTTTTGTAGGTAATGCATCCGAATATTTACTGATTGCGCAGAACATAATACAATTTTTAAAATCAAACTGGAAAGCTTGTGATAAACACCAATCCCGTTTTATCGAACAAATTGCAGAAAGTGGTAAAGCTACCATCAAACACACGTACTGACGCGTTTCGACGTGTGAATGTCGGTAGATTTGTCATGATGTGTGACTTGTTCGACACATATTATGATTGGTGTTTATCTCGAGCTTGGCAACTGGATTTAGAAAATACTTAACATGAGCCGCGTAATTAATTACAATTTATGTGCATAGCCTATATACGTGAAGTGCAAGCTACATCAAGCCTTACGTTTGTAATTGCAAACCAATTGTGCAGGCGACATTTTCTGTCGTGTAAATATTATGTGGAAACACTTGGGGTGCAATACGCATCGAAGATGTTCAAACTATTGCATACGTACTTCCGTTTGGTCCTTGTCCGTCATTGTACCGTACTGCTTTGGTTGAGATTGTAGAAGGTCAAAATGTGTGAAAACGTTTTTTTAGATATTTTCCAATCTAACGTGAGAATAGGGCGTTCCTTCACTTTGACATACATTGTTTCAATATTTTTTTCTACCTCTTCCCCACTTAATAAATGCATCGCATAACGACATTAAACATTTATTAGGCTTTTATTAATATTATTTTGTGACAACGAATGCTGAACTTTGAGAAATAAGGCGAATGGAAATGAAATTTGCAAATTTGCTGACCCTGTAATTATGCGACAAATGTCGTTTATGGGTGAAATAAAATTCCACATGCGTATAAGAACCAATGATTTTACGTATTCATGCTTATTTGCTAATGCCTGAAATTATATTCATAAGCGAGTGAGAGCGACATGTCAGAAAATACAGAAAAGGGATATATATATGTTGAGCGAGAGAGAGAGAGATGCGGGGATAGAGAGAATGAATGTTGGAAGACTAAAACGAAAGAACAGTTCAGAAAATGATTACATAATTGCCCGACAGTATTGGGTGCCTTATTTATTCGTATGTCCGTCTCGTACTGAATTGCTTTAACCATTGCTTTTTGTTTGCCTCCATCCATTATTATTAATTTTTACGAATTCGCAGCAAGTGTACTTTCGTGGCCTGATGGTTTGCTGGCTTCCTGCCAGCAGTTCATTGTGTTATCTTTATTTATGAACCAACGCCAGAAGTGCATTTCTGGGCATATTGCAGCTACACTTAAGCGAAGGCAATAATTAAACCGAAGTAAGTGGACGCTGCGATTAAAATGTCAGCTCCCAAAGGATATGTCATTTCGACTTACTCATGAATTATGCAATCACACAAAATAGAATCCGTCAAAAAATGAAGCAACAATGTGTAGATAACAATTATTGTCAATCAGTAAGGTTATGAGATAAGCAACCAATCAAACAATTAAACAATCATACAATAAATCGTTCATTTGTTGCGAGGGCAGTATTTGAATTATTTATGTCAAGTTTGCGATCTTGATATAAACACCAAGTTCATGTTATATATATATAATATATATATATATATATATATATACTCTCTATATATATATATATATATATATATATCAACAACTTAGCATTGTAAAATGTAAAAAAGAAAAATTCATCTAGTAGACCGGTTTCATCATCAATGGAAATTTTTCACGGACCATCCAGAATTTGTAGCGGACTGTAGATGAAGAGTTCCCAATAAGGTCGAAACCGGTCTGCTGGATGAGATTACCGGGCCCTTGATGTACCTAACAAGGTGTATGCCTCCATTGTCTTTAATTTTACTCCGAATATTTCGACGTCCGGTTTCAGGAGCATTTTTCAACGGAAAGCACATCTCAGAATCAGGATTTGACAATCACTATGTCAAGTGGTAAATTTATTTTAGGCTGTTTCATTTATACTTACTGGAAGGTATCTTAAGCATAACTGTCTTTTCATTTGGTAGGTGTGTTTATGCGTCTGCATGTGTACACTCATTGTAATGATACTACAGTGATATAATAACACCTAATGACGACTCACTAGATAAGCATATGCCACGCCTGTGTGTATACTCTCTAGTTCATTTTGGATTAAGTACTAATCAGTTACTGCACGTGTACACTAATCCAAGTGAAATTAATTTGATTTGCCTACGTAGACGATTCGCTACATAAACATCCGTGTGTAGTGTAGTGTGCAGCAGGATAGCTCAGTGGTTAGAGCACCAGATGCCGAGGCAGACGTGCCCAGGTTCGTATCCTGTCCGCGGCAAATTCTGGCCAGTACTTGATGAGTTCCCAATAAGGACGAATCCGGTCTACTGGATGAATTGCCTTTTCTACACTATACAATTCTTAGTTTATACTGACATATGTAAGTAATTAATGGTTCAGGTGTTTCTATCAAGACCGCAACCTTGATTATAATAATTGTTATCACCACCCGCGCAACCAATGTTCGTTTAATCCGCTACATCCGTTTGTGTATGTATGTGTGCGTAGACGTTAGTTTAAGATTGGGAAGTAATCAGTTACCTATAATTAGCGGCACGTGTATCACTTATCCAAGTTAAACTAAACTGATAAATATCAATTTCAGTGGAAATGAAAACAATTAGACGAGAATTAAGTTTCACATATTTCGTTGCTTCATACGTGGAAAGAGGTTCGTGATTCAACTCTCCGTCTGCACTGAATTATGACCATTTGTTTCATTTTCACAAGCGTCTCAAAATTTGCGTATATCTATATTTTAAATTTCGGTTGTTTATAGATTATGTTTTTTTTGTGGCACAAATATCAGTTCTCCAATATTCCTAATGAATCATATAATTCTCCTTGCGTTTAACAATAAAACCCTCAACAACCGGGTGAGACATTGATCAATTTTCCGTGTCGCTGTTAGGCTAGACTCAAAACCAATTCGAATTATTTTCTTTCAAAATTTTAAAACATTTTGTAAGTCGATAAACATTATTTGGCCTCACGAGTTTAAACTGTATTGTAAGCGACCATCAGTGATTCTATACTCTGACATACGTGAATATGCATCGCATCTTGCCTCTAGCGAATCCTGCACTGCAAATCTTTTCTATCTTAAGTCAGAACTTATTGAGCAGTTTGGGATTATCAGCAATGTACTTCAACCTGATTTTCCTTGGTCTGGGCAGAATATTACCAGCCTCGGTCTCACTTGCTTGCTTATTTGCTTAAGTAATTGGAGTAACACTGTCACACGTTTGGAAATTGAATCCACATTTATTGGCCTTCAATTCATTTCTGTGTTTCTGGAAGACGATAAACCGTCTGAGGCGCCAATATATGTTAGAGCTCATCTCCATAGTGAAAAAAACTTGGCTAGACTCAGGTACATTCTAATTCTGAAACCAGAGAGCTGGGAGCTCAGGCTCTAACCACAATGCTTTAATTTCAAAATTGGTTGCTTTTGGGTGACAAATAGTCGATTGAATGCTTTCGTATGTGGTGACCTGGTTTACTACCTGTCGAATGGGCACAATTTCTCAATCTCGTTGCAACGACCAGCGACAGAGACCACCATATCTGTCAGCCCGTTGTCCGTGGTCTAAAAGGAAACACGATTATGCGTATCAAAGCTACATTGAAAATGTTTGTCCATACATCTGTGGCACGCTAGAATGATCCAGCAATTAGCAAATATTTAGCCTGTTTCCACAGTTATTCTAATAATTTGGCATTAAAGTTCAACTTAATTAATTGTTTATAATCCTTTGATTTTTTGCGGGATGTCAGCTTCATACTTTGCAATGCCGCGTTTTGCGTACGCGGGTTGTAGCTTTGCACGGTCAGTTTCACAAATATCCGATTGATCACAATTTCCAAGTGCGCGTCTGTTTTGTCTCCAATCGAGCTGGATGTGTATTCGTCCCTTTCCTCCGAAGGCTTCAGCACCGCGCATACTGGCCATTGGAAATGCGGTTCTATCACATCTTTGTTTACTGGCCACGTTTCGGCGCGTTTCAGCCAGCACCACTAAAAATCAGATGCGCAGTTGGAAATTGTGATCAATCGAATCTTTGCGAAATGGTTTATTATCCAATAATTAATATATAATTGTTGCTTTACACTGCAAACGCCTTAAGCTTGAAATCCTCTGATTCGTTCATATGTTCAGCTATCCGCAGAAATAATTTGGTAATCTATAAACTGGGTTTTCGAAGCTTGATTACCTTACCATAGGTAATAGAAATTATCTCCAAACAATAAAGTAGACAATTGAAATAATAAGGTCATTTAATGTAATAGCTAAAAGATCAACCTCCTTGAAATGTATTTAATCTCAATTTCAGATTGATAATTATTGAAAAAAAATTTCGTTCATCGTCTACATTCCAAAACTTTCTTATTTTTGTATATATATATACGCTTGAATGCCGTGACGCAAGTAAAAAAATAGCCAAATAATCATTTAAATCAAGTTTGCGAGCTTAATGAAAACACCAACCGCATTATATATACACATTTGTAAGCGTTAACTAAACATTGCCGAAGGTAACAAATGCAATTCATCCAGGAGACCGGTTTCGTCCTTATGGGGAACTATTAAGTACTACCCAGAAATAAATTATAAAATTTAATTGAGAGCCGCCTATCTAAATTTGATTTCAATATATATTCAATGCGGTTTGATCCTCGATAGTCAGTTTGCCGTCGTACTCTGATGATGATCATGGAAGGTCGAAACGCGTCAGTGCGTTGCGGCTGGCGGTAGTTTTGTTATGTTGTTCGACGACTGGTTAAATACAATGGGATTGGTGTTTACTTCAAGCTCGCAAACTTGATTTAAATAATTGTTACCACCACCGCGCAATCAATTATTGTTAAATTGTATTGTCTATATATGTATATGTGGCGAAAGCTGCAAACAGTTAATGTTCGTGACTGCATAGAAATTGTGCAGCCGACATTTCCAGTCAAGTTCAATGTATGCGAGACTGCTAGAGGTGAGAGCCGCATATCTAAATTTGATTTCCATATATATTCAATGCGGTTTGATCCTCGATAGTCAGTTCGCCGTCGTACTCTGATGATGATCATGGAAGGTCGAAACGCGTCAGTGCGTTGCGGCTGGCGGTAGTTTTGTTATGTTGTACGACGACTGGTTAAATACAATGGGATTGGTGCTTACTTCAAGCTCGCAAACTTGATTTAAATTACTGAAAGATTCTTCTCATCTTCTGCGGCAACAAGGGCTGGTAATCGGTTTTCTGTATCAAAGGCCAATGGGATACTATCCTCATAGTTCAGGAGGCAGGAAAGAAAACCTTCATTTTGCATCAATGTCCTACGTCTCCAGACTAGACTCTGAGTTCTTTGTCATCTCGGCTTAACAAAAACCTGGTTAAGCTACCTAATTAAGCATTCTAGTGGGGAGAAGCGAATAATTCATAAAACGACACAGCTGACAAACGCAGGCCATGGATTCATTTATTATGCCAGTTAAGAGATCAACCAGATATAAATACTATTGCCAACTTCTCGACAACAAAAATTGTCTTCACTTTTTTGTAGCGAATTGCCTATTTTCATAAAGTTATCATGAATAATATCCATCTAACGTGCAAGGGACAAAACAGAAGAAAAAAATTTCCGTCACTGTATTTTGTCTAACATTCATAAATACAAATATGTATAAATTCTAGTTTATCAAATTAAACCGAAGTGTTAAACATTGTAAATTCACAATAAAACTCAATACTGATTTACTTTAAAAAATATGCATCACATACAATTCAGATAGTAGAATCTAGGTTCTCCCATCTCATTCCCTTTTTTTCCTTTGGCCTGAATTTTATGTTTCTATCTGCATCTTGAAAACCTATGACAAAATAATATTTTTTTCGATAGTGGATAAAGTTAAAAGCACAAGAGACATTTATGGACAATGGAAAAAGTTTTTGTCAGCCAGAAAGGTGTTGCGAGTTAAATAACTGCTCGCTTTCCAAATGATATGTGGCCATTCAAAAAATGAACATACCATTTATTAATTAATCATTTCAAATTAACAATAAGATAACAACGTCTCGCTAACAAGAAGTAATATCAACTTTTTCCTGGTGAAAGTGACTTCGAATGTTTAAGATGTTTTACAATAGCTCAGACGACTATTTATTTCACCAAGCCCGTACCAAATGATCAGAAACCATCAAACATGCTGTTTGATCCTCGCTATTTGGTTTGCCTTGGTGCTCTGATAATGATATTGTTCCAACGTCATTTTCAGACAATCAGCTAATTGAAGGCTTAAAGAAGAAGGGACAAGTGAGAACCCATCAATTGAGGCCAAAAATTATATCATCTGATAATGAAGAAAATTCAAGATTTAACCGACCTATGAGTGCTATCAATTGTCCCGCACTAGAAAAATGCGGTCAAATCCACAACAAGAAGGACAGCACTGCGCAAGAAAATACATCTTTTATCCAAAATCTTTTTGCGCCAGTACCTTTACTGGCTCGGTATATATTGCATGTGGTAAATTGGTTTGTTAAGTCGTATTGTCGAAGACTTTATATGAAGTTAAATCGATCACTGCTTGAATTCAAAGATTGTACCCGCTGCCTGTCCCACATTTCTTGATCAATTATATACATAGTGTTTATAGGACGCGGTAACACCTCATATTATTGAGTCGCCAGTAAGCACGAAACGCATGTGCATGAGATTATACCTTTCGTTCATACTGACTTTGGTTCATCATTTTGGTCCTTTTCCAGCTAATTTGTTACTAGACAGGTGATACCTAATACCGAATTGTGTATATATTAGGTCTCGGCAAACGTATATATATATATATATATATATATATATATATATATATATATATATATATATACCTATGACATTGAGATCATTGTTGGTTTTGCGGAATTATCCAACCTCAGTGTTCCTAGCTTAAATAAATAGAAATTCTAAATCAATCTGTCACACTATGAGGCACACGTGCCCGGATTTGAGCAGCACTAATACAAATTAATTTAAACACGTTTCACAACTTTGAAAACTGTTGGTCTTCTTACTTTTGTAAGTGTCTCGAAATCCCAAGTTCTTCTTTAAAGCATGTCGGCAAACGTACAACCGTGAAAAACAAATTAACATGTATGGATTATTCTTAATGCTGCTATCTAGCTGTTATCTTTAGCTATTGCGTACGCATTTGCTTGATTGATATTTCCCCTGCAAAAGATGTTTTTTACAAACCCTAAATGTCATGCAGCTATTGTTATAGCTGTTAATTTAATTAAACTAAGATCGTTTTTCCTGTATCGCGCAGTAAAAGTACGCTAAATTGATCGGTTAAATATTTCCATTTCGAAACTGGTAATTTTGTTGCGTTTGGCACCAATAAACTTCAGAAATATGGATATATTATGCTTGAAGACGAAGATATGTCTCATTTTGATTTTTTGCGTCGAGGGTGTGAACCAAATAAAAAATAGCTCAGATTTAAACAATACAATATTTTCTGTAAACAATTCAAAAGTGTTTAATAAGTTTTCTTCTAATGCCATCAAGACACCATTAGAGCTATTTGAAAAGAAACAATTTCTCCTACGATTTTTTAGAATATTAATTTTATATTATGGGGGCGTTTATTCAAGTCATATTTATTCAATCAAATGCACGGCAGGTGGTAATGTCCATTTTGCAATAGTCTATTTTGTAATTGGTGCAGCTTAAATTTGTCTCTACGTATGACCAAAACTGTTTGATAACCTAGGTTATTTGTAAATTTATAGATGATTATTACATCATCTTTTCTACTGATCGTGTGATATGCTAATAATAGTTAAATAATATTGCAATTACACTATGCAATTCTTAGTTTATACTGACAAATTTATGTACTTAATGAGTCAGGTGTTTATATCAAGTTCGAAACCTTGATTATAGTAAATATCATCACCACACTCGCAACCAATTTTCGTTTAATTACAAAAATGGTCATTTCAATACCACTTCCCCATGTATTGTGGTTTCTGTTCAGTAATGTGAGAAAGTAAGTTGCAAATTTGGGTCTAAATCAACGCCAAATGAGCTTGACCTAGAAGAAAATATTTGACCGAGTTACATTAGTTTCTGTAAGACTGAAAATTGTGTCTTGTGTGCGGTAGGATGGCTCAGTGGTTGGAGAACCAGATTTCGAAGCAGGCATTCCCAGGTTTAAGTCCTGTCCGTGGCAAATTCCGGCCTGTTCGTGATGAGTTCCCAATAATGACGAAACGGTTCTACTAGATGAATTGCCTTTTATACTCTATAAAATTCTTAGTTTATATTGACAAATAAATGTACTTAATGTGTCAGGTTTGTATATCAAGTTCGCAACCTTGATTATAGTAAATGTTATCATTGCTCACGCAACCATTGTTCGTTTAATTATATAAATGTTCACTTCAATACGACTTCCCTATCTAGTGTGGTGTCTGTTCAGTGATGACAGATGATCAATTGGAACTTTGGATCTAAATAGATGCCATATGAGCACCACCTAAAGAAACCGAGTTACATTCGTAAGTATATGCCCGAAAATTGTGTTTAGAATGCGACAGTTTAGCTCAGTGTTTAGGGCACCAGATTCCGAAGCAGACGTGCCCAGGCTCGAGCCCAGTCCGCGGCAAATTCTGGCCAGTACATGATGAGTTCCCAATAAGGACGAAACCGGTCTACCGGATGAATTGATTTTCTACACTATACAATTCTTAGTTTATACTAACAAATTTTTGTACTTAATGGGTCAGGTGTTTATATCAAATTCGCGACCTTGATTATAGTAAATAATATTACAATGTTGGTCCAGATTTTGAGTACGCATCTGGCTAAGTTTCAGAATAAAATTGCAAAGACATAGAAATAAACGCAAAACTGAACCATGATCATCTAATGCAAAAACGTTCACAATGGGTCACTTAACTGTTATTTTAGCCTGTTTTGCCTCCGTTTATTTATTTTTTGAAACCTGTATACATTTAGACCTGGTTAGCAGTATTATAGTTCCAAGCGAATTTGTAAAGACGGCTTGGCAGCCAGGGAAATTTAGTCTTGCTCATAAGAATAGAATGCCAAATGTTGAGATGACTTGGCGGTTTCAGCCGCTAGTTCATTGACTTTCCTATAATGAATGAGAAACGACGCGAAATGGAGGACATGAAAACTTTGACTGTTTTGAAGCATAGAAAACCTAAATTTCGGCCATATAATAAACACCACTATGTAGACTAGATTGGCCAACGCGCGTTTAAAATTTAGCAAAATCATTTTTGTTCGTCAATAGGACGATCGATTTCAAATTAAGTAATTTAACATTTAAACGAAAGAAGCTTGCAATTCTAGCAAAACTTTCGACAACGTCTCCTTATTATCTAAATCATAGTCGAATGAAGGGCATAAATTATATTTTGTTTTCAAACTCAACATTATCAGAAATTTAAATTCTGAAATATATTGCACAATATCAACAAAAAAAATTACAGTCAAGTTCACATGCTGACACGTTTTTAATGCGCCGTAATCATCATCGGATAATGAATTGATTGTCATATTTCCCACAAAGAATTTCTTCAAGGCATCGACTGAAAATTTCTTGCATATTGGGTAATACTTGGGTTTTGACGGTAGACCAAATTTCTTTAAATATGGCAATAAAAGCCAATCTGAACACCTGCTACACAAAGTTTATTGATCAAATACAAATTTTGTTTACGGAGTTTTAGTGGTTTCTACTGATTCTCGTCAATGAGCCAAAAATGCATATGGTCATCAGATTGTACAATTTGACCAAACTAACTTTTGCACATCCGTATTGTTATAGCTGAATGTAATTGTCACTATACAAGAAAGGTTTAAAAAATTGCTTAATCAAGAGATTCACATTAGCTAAGTTAAAATCAATAGGTCAATTGTGTGTTCTTAACTTTATCTCTCAGTTTTTCAGCTGAATTTTGTTGAAACTTTAGCTGTTATTAATAAAAAAAAACATTTACTAATCGTATTTGCGTGATGTTTCTGAAGTTCTTTGTTTAACTAAGCTAAGCCAAGTAATTAAAACTTGTGTATTATGTAATAGTTTAGCTCAAATAAGGTCAGCCAAGTTGAGGTCTTGTTATTTCTTTAGGCTAGCAATGTTTTATATTCCAAAGTACCATTCAACTTTAAATAATAGTACAATATTTTATATGACATATTCTTATATATATATATATATATATATATATATATATATATATATATATATATACGTTAAATATAGGTACATATATATTGATTTGAAGTCTAATGACAAAATTTTCGTTGTATATATTTTTTTAGCAGAAACTAAACATCACTTAAGGTAGTAAGAGAAATTCTTCCAGTTGACCGATTTCGACCTGATTGGAAATTCTTCAAGAACTGGCCAGAAGTTGCCGTGGACCGGAATCGAAGTGAAACACATTTACGTTGGAGGCCACAAACCACACGCAATTTGAATTCGTATAAATTTATGTTTCTGGTTAACCTTTACTTCAGGTGTAGCCTATTTGTAATCTCTTATGAAGTGAAGTTTCAATTGGTTACTCTCGATCATTTATTATACAAAATGCACCATATCACTTACGGAGGTTATATTACTAAAGATATTTAATGGCAGGACTCAAAATATTTATATTCTGTGAGTATAAACTAACATTGCGCCAGGTAGCAAAAGCGAATGACTCTGTCGACCGGTTTCATCTTTATTAGGACACTGCAAATATTGTCCAGAATTTGATGCAGACGAGACTCGAACTGGGGCTCATTTGCTTTATAGTCTAAGTCTATAACCACTGTGACACCTGTGCTGCCTATATATATATATATATATATATATATATATATATATATATATATGGTAATACCAGTATTCTTTATATGATTAATGACATGACTACTGGCGAATTCGTTTTTTTGGTTAAATCCATTTCTGAATCAGTATGTAGATTATAAATATTTTATATAAATCAGTAAACTGAATATGAATTTAACAATAATTGATTGCGCGGGTGGTGGTAACAATTCTTTAAATCAAGTTTGCGAGCTTGAAGTAAACACCAATCCCATTGTATTTAACCAGTCGTCGAACAACATAACAAAACTACCGCCAGCCGCAACGCACTGACGCATTTCGACCTTCCTTGATCATCATCAGAGTACGACGGCAGTCAGTTTGCCGTCTTGACTTCTTATTGCATTTTATTTGTCTCCGCCATATTCAGCCCTCAGTTTTTTCTTTCTCCTTTCCTAACAAAATTATGGACAGATATCAGTAAACGATCGTATCTATTTTTATTTTGAAGTATTCTGACAGTAGTTCACCATATGCCTATTTAACTAGGGAGATAATATTTTGTTTATAGGTTAACTCAGCAGGCTCAAAAATATCTTTTAGACTTTTAAATTCTGTTAATATATATATGCACAATTTTCTGTGTCATGCCTTAAATCTCAGTGAGCAGAGAACCGTTTTTATTACGTGTAACATAATCGGATAAATTGCAGATAAAATACTGTATGTCTTTAGAACAGAACACCATAAGTTAGTTGATATTTCAAAAAAGCAAAACTGCTTTGTTTATTTGGCTCGTTTGCCGTACGAGTTCTTGCGAGTAGGAAACGAGCAACTGAGCAATAGATTTTATAGTTGGATGTGGATTTGATAGACACCGCCTAATCACTTCAAATCCACTGCTTTTTTTATTAAAAAGAAGCATGCAATAGTGTGATTTTTTAAGCCATTCATCTATCGGATAAAATTTCACACATTACGAACTAGAAAGGTAGTCATACCTTTGATGGTTGACCTACAGTTTATTTAGAATAAATTTTTAGCCAAACCGCTCATCACGATAGCTTGTAGAAATTAATTTTAAAGAGGACGCCGAACTATTGGCAAGTCAAACATTGACGAGGATAATAAAACAGGTGTCGAAAACACCAGGAATAAATCCCATAGTGAACAAATAAAGTATAAACAGTAATCTTAGAATGATGTTGTTCTTTTTTGCGCTGTGCGATCGTAAATTCTAACATTGTCACGATTTTCTTTCATGATATCATGATTTAGTCCAGTAGTTCCGCAGTATTTAAAATGATCCTCATTTCCACCTTTTTAAATCCGGACTGGTGATTGGTTAACTGAATGTTATTATATTTCTGATGAAGGTGCTGGAAATGAAGTACCGAAACTTCAAACATACGTGCGCACAGACACACAGGCATGGTGTATGCTTATCTAGTGAATCCTCGGTAGGTGTTCTTAGATCATTGTAATTTCACTTCGATGGGTGTACACACGCACAGATATATGCACACAAACATACATGGCACACGCATTTACCTATTGAAAAGAAAATTCTAGTTACAGAATCTACTAATAAGTATAAATTAAATAATGAAATCCAAATTTGTCTCTTGACTTAATAATTGTCAAATTTCTTAAATCAAGTTTGCAAGCCGGAAGTAAGCACCAATCCCATTCTATTTAACCAGTTGTAGAACAACATCGCAAGACTACCGTCAGTCACAGATACTCAATTTTCAAAGTGTCTGTGTGATTTGACTTCTGTTGAAAATAGCTTCCGAATCAGGAAGCCGAAATATCCGGAGTAAATTTGAAGACAGTGGATGCAAACACCTTTTTGGATACAACAAAGGCCAGTATTTATAGGTTTAAATGTTAGACATACACGTGTGCTGAGTTCCATAAAGATTACTATCCCTTATTTTTGTCGATTGAGTGTAGTCCAACAACAATATTGTGAATTTCGACGTGAATCTCGTTGATTTACAAGAAGCACCGAGACTTTTTGGGTTTAAAGGGGGATGGAGAGATGAAAAGAGATGTAAACTAATAAACAATACACGAAGAAATGATATAGAAACCGAGTGAATGATTAAAGTTCAAGTTGTAATCTCTAAGACAGTTTAAAGTTTTAATGTAAAGTTTTCCATTAAAAAAAGACAAAATGATTGAGTAGAAGTTTATCGCGTCAAACTATGATTCTTTGCTATGATGTGTCTTTGTACATCGTCAGCATTAAGTTAGTTTGTCTGAGTCGTGTTAACTTCTTTTAGCGCATCATCCTTTTAACAATCTCGATATGCCCCTTTTCGGAGCAGGTGATTTATGAAAAACAATTCGCATAATTAAAAGTCTACTGGACATTGACGGTGCACGAACGAAGCACAATACTTACAGGGGGAAATTTCATACTTTCCTCTCCCTACAAAGATGGAGCGAAAAACAAAATTTGTGTTTTTTTAAATGACCGAGAAGGTTATAAAATTTGTCTTACAGAAAACATTTACCTGTGAGACTAAAGTTTCATAAATTTGTAGCAGAAAAGTTTTAAGCGGCCAATCGATAAATTATGCAGGATTACTCGGTTGCAAAAAATGCATCGTAAATTTTTATTACTCTCTTGCTAGCCACAACGGATTAAATGGCTAATGTTATGTCTTGCAACCTACCACATTAATACTGACTATTGAGCGCTTCTACTTAATATTCGGTTTACAGCAATAAAATTTTTTTCCCTACATTACGATTTGTCTAACTTTCAATCTCAACCTACAGGAAAATATCACTCTATTTGATACAGCATAGCTTAGATTAGTAAAAATGGGATTTGGTGACAAAACGCTGAATTTCAAATTGTTACCTAGCGTTCGGCATTTAGTCGTCCAATCCTAACGATCAAAGGAAGGGGAGCATCAGTGGCTACAAAATGAAGCCTCGCTGCCCTATAGTTTTCACAATATGTTGATGACCTGCATTGGGCTCAAATGGAAACTAAGTTTTTCATTACCAATGTTAAAAGATGCTTTCGATTATGAGATTAACTTTTCCTGGATGCTATGCACTTCAAGAATGAGGATCAATATTTGCTATGCGTGCTGCTCTCCGAATGGTCATTGGCCAAATTTGTTTACACTCCAAACGCTTCTCCTCGCGTAAGGCGTTTTTGTTACTAACTTCCTGAAAATCCGGACAAGCTGCACAGTTTGGCCATACACACACAGCTTCACTTTGAAGGATTCGTTTGATAACTGTTGATCTGTAAGTCTTCAACCTAACATAGCTGTTAGACAAGCTGGCACGCGATATACACCGGGCCGGAAATATTTATGCAAGTAGGTTGATTTTTCGTCTTGGTGTAATTGTGTAGTTGAAGAAGCTTGTTAAATATTATAGACTGTGTATATTATCCGATTAGATTAGAAGCTGTCTACATGACTAAGAATTTAAAAATTAATGATTGTGAGAGTCGTGGCAGTAAATCGTTAAATCAAGTTTGCGAGCTCGATGTAAACACCAATCCGATTGTATTTAACCAGGTGTCGAACAACAGCAAAACTACATCTAGTCGAACGTACTGATGCATTTTAACCTTCCATGGTCATCTTCCGAGTACGAGGATAAAACCGCGGTTCATATATATGGAAATCAAAATAAGATATGCGGTTGTCAGCTCTAGAAGTCTCGCATACATTTGATTTGACTGAAAATGACGATTGCACAATTACTACGTGGTCACGAGCATTAACTTTTGCAGCTTTCGCCACACGTATATAGGTAATACAATAAAACAATCAATAATTGTGCGCATGGTGGCAGCAATTCCTCAAATCATGTTTGCGAGCTTGAAATAAACACCAATCGCATTGTTTTTCACCTGTTGTCGAACAAAATGCTAAAATTAACTTGACTAACAGTCAGGCTGACATGGTCCTCTTTCTGAAGATGTCATTTTTTTCCTATTAACAATTATGAATAGATTTATTTTTTTGGAAGCAAAAAAGACAACTCGATAGCCGGTTACTAGCTTCTATTCTTTGCTCTTAAGTTATAATTTTTTAAATGTTAAATCTTTTTGCGTAGTGCTGTCCTTCTTGTTGTTGATTTGATCTCATTTTTCTTGTGCGGAACAATTAATAGCACTCTCAGGTCGGTAAAATCCTGAATATTGATCATTTTCAGGTGATCTGATTTTTGGCTTCGATTGATGGGTTCGCACTTGTCCCTTCTTTTTTAAGCCTTCCATCAGCTGAATGTCTGAAAATGACGTTGGAACAAAGAGTGGAAAATCTTGCACCAACGTCATTTTCAGACAATCAGCTGATGGAAGGCTTAAAAAAGAAGGGACAAGTGAGAACCCATCAATCGAGGCCAATAATAGGTGCACCTGGAAATGTACAACATTCACGATTTTACCGACCTAAGAGTGCTATCAATTGTCCCGCAGAAGAATAATGCGGTCAAATCCAGAACAAGTTTTAAGTTTGTTTATTCAAGCCGATCTATCTTTCCATACGCCAATTAAACTCGCATGCACACCAAAGCGTGAACTCACTTTTTCGGGTTAACAATATTTTAGTTAATATATTTTGAAAAATTAATTTAAAGTGTACACTATGCAGAACTGCATGCAAACAGTTGTGACAGTAAGGTGTATCGAGTTTCCGAAACTGGCGGCCTAACTGCGAAACATTGGCCGTAGTCTTATATCTGCTTAGCATTAAGTGGAAATGAAGCACTATGCCTGGTTCTTTGCTTTTTCTTTGCAAAGCAGCAATTCTCCTGCAGTTGTCTGGTAGTAGTTTCTAAAAAAATGATTGAAAAAAGACTTGGCTAAAGAAAATTCAACTAATTTACATGTTTTTGCAACATTTCTTATCCGTTTATTTCTACATTTGTTCTGCTATCTTTAATAAATGTCTCTTTTGATTGCTCAAGATATGACTTTTTTATTCGGGCAGTGCAGAAAAATAAGTGGCATTTTTTGAGTGTAGTCCGAAGAATAAACTGGCATGACAAAAAAAATAAAATTATCCACTTCACTTGTCAAGTCGTTCTTGTTTTTATTTCGCTTTATCATTTGCTGCAAAAATGAGATTAATTTATTAACTTCTATTTGGAAAGTATATCATTCCGCCAATCTAACATTGAATTCATTGCAAAATCTAATTGTGTTCAGTAAAAAATAAAATGCATTGTTTGGAACTTAGAGGTTATTTTATGAAATTTTGAAATAAGACCCTCACGCACACAGGTTTGGCGTATCAGTGAATCGTCAAATTGTGTTACTAGATCACTGTAGTTTCACTTGGATAGGTGAACATGTGCAGTGTATTATATGTAAATTTCCAGTCAAGTTCAATTTATGCGAAATTGCTAGAGTTGAGAGCCGCATGTATAATTTTGCTTTCCATATATATTCGATGCGGTTTAATCCTCGATATTAGGTTTGCCGTCGTACTCTGATGATGATTATGGAAGGTCGAAACGCGTCAGTGCGTGCGACTGGCGGTAGTTTTGTTATGTTGTTCGACGACTGATTAAATACAATAGGATTGGTGTTTATTTCAAGCTCGCAAACTTGATTTAAAGAATTTTTACCACCACCCGCGCAATCAATTATTGTTCAAATGTAAATTATTACTTCGCAAATTTAAAAAAATGCACACACACACTTTAATGGCATACGCTTATCTAGTGAATCATAAAATCGTATTATTAGATCCAAATAGTTTCATCTGGAAAAGCAAAACCGTGAAGTTAATTTTATGTAATTAATTATTGCGCAATTCTAAACGAATGCACAAATACAGGCATGGATTACGTTTATATAATGATTCGTCAGTAGGGGATACCAAATCACTGTCTTTCCACTTGAATGAGTGTAAACGTAAATTTAATTATACGTAATTAATTACTTCTTAATTCTAAACAAATGCACACACTCAGGAATGGGTACGCTTATCTAATTGGTCGTCATTAGGTGTTACTATATCACTACAGTTTCACTTGGATTAACGTACACGTACAGTTAATTATATGTAATTAATTATTTCTTAATTAGAAACAAATTCAGACACAAACACAGGCAGGATGTTCCCTTTTCTAATGAAAGGTCAATATGTTTTAATAGATCAATGTAGTTACACTTGGAAGATTGAATATGTAAAGTTAATTCTATGTGGATAATCATTTCTCAGTTTTAGACAAATTTACAAACACAGGCATGGCGTACGCTTAATTATTGAATCGTCAGAAAATTTTGATAGTTAATTGTAACTTCATCTTTATGAGTGTAAAAATACAGAAGCATGCACACAGGTATATTAATTAAACACACTTATATATTTAATAAAGAGTTATGATTAATATAATAATTGTGTGTATGACTGCCGATGCTATTCTTGATGACCTGAATTAAAATCGCGGAATAAAATTTCTAATCGTCTTGACGATGCAGTAAATATGCAGCATATATAAACATATGTACTTATAACAGTTATATACACTTTGTTGAGAAGAGCTAATATATATGCTAGTATGTATTAGGTGCTGCGAACCTAGTAACAAATTAGTTCAGTTGTGACCAGAAGGATAAACTAAAGACAGTATGAACGGAAAGTATTATCCCATGCACATTCGTTTCGTACTTATTGGCGACTCATCAGTACGAGCCGGTATTGCGCTCTTTAACCACTATATATTTGGGTGAAGAATTTTGGTTACCACCTATTAACTCACATTCTTCACCCAAATATATAGTCGTTAAAGGGCGAAATACCGGCTCCTACTGATGAGTCGGCACTATGGTCTCGGCAAATTCTGGACAGTACGTGATGAGTTCCCAATCAGGACGACACCGGTCTACTGGATGAATTGCCTTTTCCACGCTATATACGGATAAATGTATGAACATAATGGGTCAGGTATTTCTATCAAGATCGCAAACTTAATTTAATTAATTTTTATCATCGCCAGCATTATCAATGTTCGTCTCGTTATATAAATGGTGGCATAATATCTGCTCTTTAATTGCTGAGCGATGGAAATTTAGGTTTAAAACTATGCCGTGTAGGCTTTGTCGGCAAAAAAGTTTTTACTAGTAGCATAAATTGATGTTCAACTGAAAAATGCAGATAGTACACGGCTTTTTTTGCAATAGATGCGAGGCGAATGTGCTTTAGTTCGAACTACATTTATGAAAATTATAGTTTTTGCGCAGATATAGGTATGTGAATTTCTACAATAAGCATCAATGAGAGATTAACCGTTGAGTAGTAGCATATTGGCAAATTTTGCATAAACGTGGTCGCCCTGTAATTGAGAGAAATTGTCATAATGATAGGGGTGCTTATAGAAATCTAATTCTTGTTTTTGATTTATTATTTTTCGATTAGTTAGACGGTGTCAACCATGTCTCGATGGCCGATCGTACATGGGCTAACGGGGCTATGGCGGTGGTGTCACCAGGGCGTGGTGGATTTCCGACTGGCAATCGGATCTCCTATAAAATACCACATGAGCCCGACGACGGCACCATGACTCGGCGTGTGTTCCCGCCACAAAGGGTTCAACAGCCACAGGATTACATGGACTCCTGGACAGTACCCCGTACTTCCGAATGGCGAATGAGCTCAACAGCCACCGGCAACCATGCAACTTACTGCTGCCTTGCAGACTGCGCTTGGATGTGCAAAGGCTAGAGGTGCGTCCTCGACAAAAAAGCCGAGTGGTGATGGGACACCACTTGTACCAAATTCCCAAGAAACTCCATGAAATTGGAGCCGGCTTATCCCCCAAAAGGAGTCAGCCGCAGTAAAGTAAAAGTAAAGATTAGTTAGACAAAGCAATAGCAGTCATTTTTAATGATTGCAAAACATTAGATTGTTCAGGCTTTTTAAAATAATTAATTATTTAACAGGTAAATATTGTATTGAGTATAATAATGGCCGTAACCGTGTAGCTTGAACGGTGTCTAGTCTATTCTGCGTCAGAATAAATGTATAATATTCTGTCATTTATCAATTAAATAAGTAATGAGTAATTAAAATTCCTTTAGTAAGTATACATTGTAGTAATGCGGATCGATATGGCACCGCCAGTCTTAGTTTATAGGCGTCATATAAGATCTTCATATCTTTATTCATTAAATAAATAATTAGTCACACAGCAGCAACCATCCAAAGTAAATAATGGCCAAAATGCATCAGTTTGTATAAAACTGAATTTTTCCCGAAAAGTTCATCTACGGTGGTGTGGATGGTTAATTTCAGGTTTGTGAATAATTTATGCCAGATTCAGTTCACTTACGTGTGAATTTTAACTATCACAAATGAGAGACAAAAAGAAAAAGAACTGGTTTAATATATTAATTTGAATTGTTATTTTATACAGTCTATATTATTAAAAAATTAAGCTACTACATTTAATTAGTCTTTTATTACACAGATAACGGTAAAATTTTTAAAATCAAGTTTGCGCTTTTGAGATAAGCATCAATCGCAACGTATTTAGCCATAACGCAACACAGATGAAACATGCTCGTTTCATTATTGCATGCATTGCGGTTTGATACCTAATAGTCAGTTTGCCGTCGTGCTCGAATGATGAAAATGGAAATTTGAAACTCATACGCACCTATGACTGACGGTAGTTACGTTGAGTTGTTCGACGAATGGTTAAATACAATAGGATTGGTGTTTATCTCAAGCACACGAAATTGATTTAAAGAATGTTGCCACCAGCCACGCTATCTTTGATCTTTTTACTATATACGATTTGTGATAGCTACATAAAGTTAACGTTCTGAATAGTATAGTATTTGTGCAGCCAACATTTCCAGCCGACAGCCTTCTTCAGTTTGTCAATCTTCACCAGTTTGAAAAAAAAACGGGTAAAAACTGGTGAAGATAAACCAACTGGAGAAGGCAGCCGAAATATTTTGTTAAAGAAAGAAATCTGCTGGAATAAGCTGCGTTCGACAAAACGCAGATTAGGTAATTCCGATTAATCCAGTTTCGCAAAGATTTTTTTTCATTTCCAGCCGACTGTAGTTTATGCGAAGCTATTTGGGATAAGAGTTGCATATCTAGTTCTGATTTCAATTCTATTCCTATGAGTGAGTTTGCCATCATGCTATGAAACCACCGCGTCACGTGGAAGTGCGCAACTACGCGGAAATGACGGTAGTTCTGAAATCTTCTGCGAATATGTATTAGGTGTTGCGAACCTAGTAACAAATTAGTTCAGTTGTGACCAGAAGGATAAACCAAAGGCAGCATGAACGGAAAGTATAATCTCATGCAATATCTGTTTGTGCTTACTGGCGACTCATCATCAGCATTCATATCATTTCGGATGCGACCATTGTGATATCCAATTAGTAGTAAATGAACTAGAGTTATAAATAAAATATTGTGAACGAGATTGGACGATGTGCCTGTGCTCTGCTACGCTGTGTTTATGTAGAATGGCAATCAAACGCGAAAGCCGAAATATTTACGGTCATACCAGAGAGTTTTTCGTTTCAATTAAACGACAATTATTTTGCAAATTTTTACTGTGTACTTTCTAGTCTTAGTTCGTATTTCGAAAGAAAACTTGGTTTTTGTTTAATTTTATTTGTTAAACTTTTAAGAAAACATTTATTTGCGTCAATCAATTTGTGCGGAAGGCAAACTAGTCTCTAAGTCATTTTAAAAATAAACCTTTTGCGCAGTAATAAAAATTGTGCATTGTCTTGTCTTGATAGGTATTTCATCTGTCTTGCTAAAAGACACCGGAAGCAGTTTTACGGATAGGCAGCATGTTGTTATAAACCATAAAAGCTTATTATTTAAAAAATTATATCAATGATTTGTAAAAGAAAAACATTTTGCCTACTTTTTATTAAACAGATGGGCGTCTATTGGTTATGGCGATTTTTTCAAACATTTCCTCAACTTTATCATCAGAACAAAGTTGATAAAATGTAAACTATGCTTCATGGGCAGCCCTATTCATACGTGATATGCGTTTACGTACAGAAAAACTATTTTTGATTCAAAATAAACGTCGCTTAAATCATATTTAGTAAAATGATTGACGCTCGGTCGATCAGGAAATTGGTGATTGTGTGTGTATATGTGTGTATGTGTGTCTCGAAAATTGTGTGTGCGCGTGTGTGAAATTGTCCGAAAAACGATTAAATTAATGACCAGGATAAGAAACCGAATATAGGATAAAACGATTACTGGTTACGTGGAGCGTAAGAACAATGATTTAAATAAACATCAGGTCCATTATAAGCATATACTTTCAGCACAAACTAAGAATAGTATAAACACCAATCCCAGTGTATTTAACCAGTCGTCGAACAACATAACAAAACTACCGCCAGTTGTTCGACGACTGGTTAAATACACTGGGATTAGTGTTTACGTCAAGCTCGCAAATTTGATTTTTTTTTAAATTGTTACCACCACCTGCGCAATCAATTTTGTGTAAGAATTGTATAATTTAGATTCGGCGATTCATCCAGTAGACCATCGAATGACTCTGTGGTTAGAGCAACAGGCGTCGAGTCAGACGTGCCCAGGTTCGAGCCCTGTCCGCGGCAAATTCTGGACAGTACGTGCAGAGTTCCAATTAAGGTCGAAACCGATCTACCAGAAGATCTACCTTTTCTAAGTCATACAGTTCTTAATTCATACTTACAAATGTGTATATGTTTGTCTTCTGCAAACGCACACTGTCACAGAATTCACCTACATAGAACAAGTTACCTGAAATTTAAGTTTGCATGTGTATAAATCTTGTTACCAACTGTCATCAGTTTATTTAAACTGAACGTTTATCACACTTTTTGTCTGAATCAACGAACAGAGATAGTTTAGATTCCGCTATTCATTTTGACGGAAAAATAAATTTGCTTAAGTTGACCAAAGAAACTTAAAAATGTTGCAAAAAATAATTCCTAATTAAGAAATAATTCATTAGTACACAGATCCAACGTCGAACAAATGACATCACAAACCTGCCGCTTTCAATCGTGAACTTAAGGCTGAAGTGTGAACAAAATATAAGATTTACAAAAAAATAACCTTGGTTTTTCATTAAGCAGGTTTTAATTGTTTTAACTGAATTTTTGAATAGCTAAACGATGTGTTTTTAGTTAAAACTTTGGTGAGTTATCTCAAGCACGACAAATTGCTAGAATTAGACTAGTTTGCGTCTTAAAATACGCTGATCTTATTACAAAACTGTTCCTACAGAAAAAAGTTAAAAGGAAATTTTGTCAGTTAAAAAGAAACGTCGTTTGCTAGTCAAGTATCAAGATTGACAATGTTATATATGTCTCCAACAGAAAATAATAATCACACTAAAATTAAAGGGAGTGTAAACTTTAATACTCCCATGCTTAAATATGCATTTGTACTTGACAAATGCTAGTATGTGTAATTGCAATAATTTTTGCAAAATGCGTTGTTTAACTGCATTGCATGTAAACGTCAGCGTCACGTCTATTCTTATCGTACTTATGCAGAAAGCAGCACACACTTTAAACGGTGTGGAAAAGTACCTGGTTTTCCCTGGTGTTTATAATTATGCCTGCTTCATCTAAGTAGATCTTCTTATATTTGTCTGAGGAATCAACAGGAATCGTGAAATAAATGCCGAACTCATCCGTAGTTGGATGAATAAAATAGAGCATAAACAACTCGTCTTCCGTTCCCAATGAATGATTATTGATTGCACAGTTGGTGACACGTTCAATAAAAAGACCTTTTCTATTGTTAATTGTACTGTAAAATATGCGGATGATACTTTAACATTGTCCGTGTCTGCAGGGAAATGGTAACATTTTGTTTTACAACTACGCACTTTTTTAGAATGGAATAAATTATTAATTATTTAAAGGACACATACTTTATTTAATAAATTTATTGCGTTACTTCATCACTCAGGGCTACAAATAATATATAAAATTTACTTGAGAGTATTGACAATTTATTTTAATTCTTTCAAATAAAGTAAACGCCAAATAACATTTCGAGTAGAAAACATTACTCGTTTACTCAGACTTCGTGAAGAATAGGCAGATTACCATTGGTTTATTATTATAAATAAAATTCTCCATTCGCTAGGACATGAAATAACAATAAACTTAACTCAGACAACTGAACTCTTAATTTTTAATCAATTTGAAATTAATTAATTGGTAACGTTTTTTTTCTTTGTGTTTTAACGAATGCACAGTTTTCCCGTATCTACTCTAATTTGACAGATAATGAGTAATATATGTCTAAAGATATTTCCTGCACAAACGAAACATTTCAAATTAGATTGTATCCATGTCTAACGCTCCTCAGTAGTTGACATAACTTCCGACGGCATTCAGATGAGTTTCAGGAATCTCGACCAGATATGCGCTGGTTCAAATCCCGTCTGCCAAGGTCAATTACCTTATGGGAGATAATTTAACTCATATAAAAATAAATCAACTGTTTATTTTGGACATTTGATGTTGCCGCTTGTTTCATAGCAATGTAGTGTAATATGTTTTGGAATTTTCTCCTATTGCATGATAGCGAAGATTTTGACTTTTATTTGGTCAATTTATTATTCAGTCTTCTTGAGATTTTGAGTTGCGTGATTCTTTTACTGCATGTTACTGGCTTAACCTTATTTGTTTCCTGAAAGGCATTTAACAAAGCGATATAATGGTACTGAATTATTGAAATTGACCATAAATTCTTATTCTTATTAATATTCCGGTAAGGATCTCAAATTCGCTTCAGGTAATAATTGTAGATGTTTTTTTTCTAGGTTTTAATTTCCGCAACGGCAAGCTGTAACAATCAGAGCGACGGTGAGAAAACGCAATTTGTTTCATTAAATTTATTGTAATAGATCTAAATTTAATATAATAGATTACTTTTAATTAAGGTGTCGATCTTGATATACACATCTGGCCCATTATGTTCATAATTAGTCAGTATAAACGAAGTATTGTATAAAGTTGAAACGAAAATTCTTCCAGTAGACCGGTTTGGTCCTTATTGGGAGCTCATCACGTACTGTCCAGAATTTGCCGCAGACAGGACGAAACCGGTCAAATGGATGAACTGCCTTTTTGGCGGCAAATTATGGACAGTACGTGATGAGTTCCCAATAAGAATGAAACCGGTCTACTGAATGAATTGCCTTTGCACACTAAACAATACTTAGTTTATACTGTCAAATGTATGTATATAATAGGTCAGGTGTTTATATCGAGATAGCACACCTTGATTTAAAGTAAATGTTACCACCGCCCGCGCAACCAAAGTTCATTTAATAACCTAATGGATAAAAGCAGTAAGTGCGATGCTACAAGGCAATTGACCACAGGACTTATGACATTTAGCTTAAGAGAAAGTGCTCAGGAATTCAATTGTTCAAAGTTAGAACATTCAGCATCTGTGGGTTAACCGAACCTGGTGTCCCAGGGGCCCCAATGGTAGTGACCAAACGGCCTCTACACAACTACGGTAACTCATTACGAATGAAGCATCAGCTTGCTTCTGAAAGAATCTCATATAAATAATCGCAAGTCAAACAAATTTCAGGGAAGACGCAATCTCAAATATATCTGCATTTATTTTCTTATTAATTTGCTATATATTTTAAACCATATAAGTATGTATCTTAAATTTTGCTTGAACCCCACTTAACTGATACCAATATACATATATATATATATATATATATATATATATATAAGTATGATTTTGTTGCCTTATGCAAATGACAAATTTTGAACGCGTTATGATTAAACGATAATTGGTTGTGCGGTCGGTGATGAAAAATTATTTAAATCAAGGTTGCGATTTTGATATAAACATCAATCACATTATTTATGTACATTTGTAAGTGTTAACTTGGCATTGCAGAGTGTAGACAGGTAAATTCATATAGAAAACCGGTTTCGTCCTTATTGGAAACTTTGCAATTACTGCTAAGTATTTGCCGCGGATAGGACTCGATGTCAGGCAGATCTGCTTCGGAGTCCGTGAGCCTAATCATTGCGCCACCATGCCGCACCTAAGACACAATATTCAGTTGCGCATTAGCTAACATTGTGATTATCTATTGCTTCATGTAGGGCCTATACAACGTCTCTTTGCATCAATATTTCAAACTAGCCACCCCTAAACTCTCATTGTACAATGGACAACAAACTAACCTAACTATTGAATTGAACATTTATATAATTAAATGATCATTGGTTGCGCGGGCGGTGATAACAAATATTAAAAATTAAATTTGCGATTTGATATAAACGCTATCTCCCATTATATATATATATATATATATATATATATATATATATATATATATATATATATATATATATATATATACATATATATATATATATATATATATATATATATATAAATTTGTCAGTATAAACTATGCACTGTATAATGTGGAAAGAGCAATTCATCCAGTAAAACGGTTTCGGGCTTATTGGGATCTCGTCAAGTACTGTCGAAAATTTCCCGCTATTAGTGTTTTAACTTGGACACGTCTGCTTTGGAGTCTTTGAAACACTGCTTAAATAAATAAGATTGCCCACGTGTACAAGATTGCCGTGACAGACGCAGTCGAAGATTGAATTCGAGCTTTTCGTCCCACTTAGCAGATTGGTGCGTGCAAAATTTACTTGGGGTTGTATGTACATGTATAAATGCGGTGTGAAACATTTGACACACAGAAACAGCAATTTCAAATATTTTTTTAAGTTTAAATGACAAAGCTGTTATTCAAACCAACTAAAATAAAGACAATTTTTTGGCGCAATGTCGTTACCTTTGGGTTGTTAAAGCTCCATGCAAAACGGTGTATATTCATGTTTCTTCTATGGGAGTATTATGGACAAATAAAATTTGGTGTTCCTATTTTACAATATTTTTACTCTAGTGGAAATATATTTATTTTTGTACTTTTACGATCGAGTCAGTTATTGACATTTGTTTCGTTTATCTTTCGCCTCTACGGAATGTCTACAGAAAATGTTATCAATCTATGCCACGTTCAGTTACGTGCGCTAATAAGGTTCGCTTGAATATGAAAGACTTAGACATATAATTGTTTCTCAAAATTTAGTCCCTCGGTTGGGCAATAAACAGATGAACAATGATTGAAAGCTTCTTCACAGATACGTTTGCTAAAATCGGTTCTTGCCAACATCTGAGTTGTAATATATATATATATATATATATATATATATATATATATATATATATATATATATATATATATATATATATCCTAATGACCAACCTAAAAACTGCCTATTATAACGAAATATATTCTTCAAATTGACCGTTGTCTTTTAAAAATACATTCATCTGTTATTGACCAGAATTTCCAGGGCCGTTTTGTTAAGCCTGGGTATTTTGTTCAGTCTCCAATTTGATCCAATATACAACTGTGTAGCCACGCATTGCATGCAACTATTTGTGATAGTCAAACGCCTATTAGTTGTGAGGCTTCTCTGTAAGTGGATCCTAGTCATTCTCCACATTGCTATGAAGTTCAACCAGCCTTCTTCAATCTGTAGTCACTGGACAGACATTATGCTAACTGGATAGGCGATATCGAGAAAATTGAAGTAACACGATTTGAATATATTTTTTTGTTTTTCTTTTTTTTCTTTTAAGCTTAATGTAGCGAGTGCAATCCACCGAGCAGACTGTTGGGATTCGATTTGCAAACTCGATAATTCATGGTATAATCGAAGTTCGATCAGCCTTCAACAATTCTATCTCAAAGAATTGACGTTCTGCAAAGTGAGAAGGTGATTTCGAGTTAATTAAATTTGCTCAATTTTTGTATAAACTTGTTTTATTTTCAAAACGCAACAATGCTCGTGGTAGCAAATGCAATCTATCGAGTAGCCTACGTTGTTGCATATTGGGCACTCGATATTTGATAATTAATTTGAAGTTTCGGCAAGCCTCCTCCAATTTGTACTCACTGGACAGATACTATGCCAACGGAATAGGTGATATCAAATTAATTAAAGTTACAGGATTTAAATTTAATAATGTAGTTTATGTTGTTCTTTTTCTAAACTAATTATTGCCAAAGATATCAAATGCAATCAATCGAATATAGTGGCTTGTTTTAGGCTAGGTACTCGATAATGTATTATTTATTCAAATTTTGAATCATGGGCGTTTCGTTGAGAGAATCCACCAGGTGGAAAAACTGGACGATTAAACGTAATGCGCAACTTCGTTAACGTAAGGAGTCAATTGCATGACTCTGTAACAACAGCCTCGGTTTCAGCATACGCGTACGTTTGAATGTAACGGCCCACCAATCCTTTTCAACGCCCCTATCACGTCCCCACGTTGCCATATATTTGTGCCAATATCTATACGAATAAACAATAACTGATTGCAAATGGGATGGTAAAAATTCTTCAAATCAAGTTTGCGATCTTTAATCTAGCACCAATCCAATTGTATTTAACCAGTCGTCGAACAACATAACAAAACTTCCGCCAGCTGCAACGCACTGACGCGATTCGACCCTTCCATTATCATCATCGAAGTACGACGGCAAACTGATATGAGGATATATATATATATATATATATATATATATATATATATATATATATATATATATATAATTATTGTTTAATTAATGTTCGTGATTGCATAGAAACTGTGCATCTGGCATTTCCTGTCACGTAAAATGTATGCAAGACTACTAGAGGTGAGAGCCGCATATCTAATTTTGCTATGCATACATACACAATTCGGTTTGATCCTGGCTAGTCAGTTTGCTGTCGTTCTCTGATGATGATCACGGAAGGTCGTAACGCGTCAGTGCGTTGCGACTGGCGGTAGTTTTGTTATGTTTTCCGACGACTGGTTAAACACAAGTGGATTGGTGTTAACTTCAAGCTCGCAAAATTGATATAAATAATCTACACGAATAAAATTAAATTGATGAACAACGAAAATATTTTCTTTAGTTGATTAAATTCAGTTATGCTAACCCATAAATTTCATACATCGCGAATTATGTTAAAAAATACCTATACTAATCAACTGAATTGATATCTACAACTACTGGTAACTTTAATTTTTAATTCGTAGTCCTTGATTCACCTAATTAAATTAAAAATTGTTATTAAATTAGTCGGTTTGAACGAAATTATTTACGAAGTCTACGCAATATTAATACTTAGCAAAGTCTAATTGCACAAATACTTGTATGTTGCATTCTAGAATTACTTTTATTCAATTAGTAAGACAAAGACAGCAAGTCAATAAGTTAAGGAAGATCTATTGCGGCAAAAATTTCCAAATTATTTCGCGTATTCTTTTTTCAAATCAGCATTGTACGTTTACATTTCCAGATGCACAGATTTTCAGCCTTGATTTGGGGGTTTTCACTTGTCACTTTCTTTTGAAGCGTTCCATAATCTGCTCGTCTGAAAATGGCGTTGGAACCAGATTTTCCGGATTTTTCCGGAATTTCCATGGCCTTATTTCCTGTCCCATCATCAGAGTTGACACTATCCTCACTAAATGTGCCACAAGATTTTTCCCTATAAATATGGTGTCAACCCTGAAGATGAGACTGAAAATCAAGTCCCGAAAATTCGGGAAAATGGGAAAATCCGGTCTCTACGCCATTAGCAGACAAGTAGATGATGGAGGGCTTAAAATGTAAGGGATAATTATGAACCCATCAATCAAAGCCAAAAACTGGTGCACCTGGAAATGGAAAGGGTTCAAGAGTTTATCGACCTACGTGTGCTATCAATTGTCCAGCACAAGAAAATGGCCGAAGCATAACAAACGAGAAATGCATCATTGCCCAATATACAGCAATATTTAAGCATTGCACCTGTCTGAAACAGTCACATGCTTTCATTTAAATGCGTTCGTCAGTAAGCAAGACACGCATGCTATCATTGGGTTGTATACGTTTGTCATGTTGCCTTTGGCATATCCTGGATTACTTTGTTGCATGATAAGCAATACCCAACACATAACTGTAAATTAATTACTTCTGCGTAACAAAAAATAAAAAAAACACGTTATATTTTACATTGAATAATTACGTGATTGTGACAAAAAGGGGTTAACTGTCATCGGTAAGTGCCAACGTAAAGGGCTTTTTAGAGTAGCAAGTTTTCGGAATTGGAAGTTATTTCAAATTTTCGTGAAGTGTAGCCTGTCTTCCAAACCAAAGTGTTGGTAAACTTGAAAGTATGTATTAGGTGTTGCGAGTCTAGTAACAAATTAGTTCATTTGTGACCAAAAGGATAAACCAAAGGCAGCATGAACGGAAAGTATAATCTCATGCACATTCGTTTCGTGCTTACTGGCGACTCATCAGTAGGAGCCGGTATTACGCCCTTTAACCACTATATATTTGGGTGAGGAATGTGGGATTGTACCGTCCTATTTTCCCACATTCCTCACCCAAATATGTAGTGGTTAAAGGGCGTAATACTGGCTCCTACTGATGAGTCGCCAGTAAGCACGAAACGAATATGCATGAGATTATACTCTCCATTCATGCTGTCTTTGTTATATACTTCATGTCACAACTGAACTAATTTGTTGCTAGGTTCGCAACACCTAATACATACTTGCATATATATTAGTTCTCCGCAACAAACAGTTTTTACTGTTGGTAATCTTGACAGGCGTGGTACATATTTTATAAAGCTAACTAACCTTGAAGTGGCATTTCTGAACAATTTATACAAAATTGCCTGTATTGCTACAGTGAATAGACATAAATCATCGAAATTACGCTGTCCAACTGCCCCACATACATTGAACAAATATACAACAGATTTTTGACGTAGTACCATCTTCAACTGATGTGTAGCCAGACAGAAAGAGAGAAACGCATGTATGCATAAGATTATACCGTTTTGTCATACTGAATTTGGCATATTCGTATGGGCCAATTTAGGCTGATTTGTAAATAGATCCGAAATTCCTAATACCTAATTAGATGTACATTATTTGTCCGAAAGCAGTACAAAATCATTACAAGCAGTTGCTTAAAAGAATGCAAAAATTGTGAAACTGGATCTAGGCAAATTACTTGATCTGCATTTTGGCTAGCACAGACTGAACTTCAGGTTTGTTGTTTCTTGAGGATTTCTCGGCGTTTTTCGCGGTCGCTCTCGTTAGTTCACTCATCATCAGAAGATGTAAAAAGCACACTTGCTGGATTATTTTGTTCTTAAAATCTTTTGATGATGTGTGAACTGTAGAAGGCGAACGCAAAGAAACGCCGAAATAAAATCAAAAAAGGAAACATTTGGAATCGTGTTAGTCTTCGGAGTGGCTTGATGATGATACGTCCCTGTCCTCCGAAGGCTTCAGGATTATTCATACAAAACACTGTAAATATGCTACGAAAATTGGATCGTTCATCATTTCCAGTGGTTAGTATGAACGATGTTGAAGTCTGGGGAGGAAAGAGACGAATCAGGATCCAGCCATTACGAAGACGAACTTAATTGTTAGTTGGAAATGGGCATCAATCGGATCTTTGCGAAACTGATAGTGCAAATCTACCACCCAATGGAGTTTGGATACAGGTTTTTATCAGATAGCTGGTGCGCATTTTCATATACGGACGTTACTGAATGGCTAGATTGATTGAGGAATTTAATGAAATTCGTTAGGAATGAATCTGCGGTGGTAAAATCGGCAAACTTCCGCTGAAACGTAGAAATAACCAAAGATATGAAGCAAAAAATACACGAATGAGATCCGGGTACAAGCTCCAGTAAAACGTTAGGAAAAATTCATTCATTTAAGGTTATATATGAATTCAAATATTAATAGTATGATTACTTATATTATATCATTTTCGTCGCCTTACTCCGTTTCCGGTATTATCAATAACATTGAGCATTTATATTTCTGCAGTACCTATTGGCAAGGTTTCATCTCAATCAGAATTTTCCTTTACTTTTTTAATAGGGCAAATCCTTTAGTGATTACTTTTTTGTTCTATGACAGTTCATTTTAGCTTAACATTTTAAAATAATTATTGGTTGTGCCGGCGATGATAAAAATTATTTAAATCATGTTTATTAGCTTGAAATAAACACCAATTACATTACAGAATCACTTGTAAGTGTAATTACCTGTGGTTGCATCATGCGGCAAAGTCAATTAATTTAGTAATTAGGCTTTATATGTTGCGCACCTAATTACAAACTAATTCAAATTTGGCTAGAAGTGTAAACTAAAGTCAGCATGAACGGAAATTAGCATCCAATGCGCACATTTATTTCGTGCTTACTAACGACTCATCAATAGGAGCCGGTATTGCGCCCTTTACTGACTATATATTTGGATAATAAATGTGGGAAAATAGGAAGTTACAATCTCCTAGACGAATGTGCAAACCTGCAGTAGTGAAGCTAACTTCATACGAAGCCTTCAATAACGCGACTTCAATGCTAACTCACACTACATAATATATACACACCGAGTCTGTAAAGGATACTAACACTATGGCTATTGTGTTAGTAACCGATACCAACATTATTGTACCGAAAAGGTACATGGTACTTACACTATGGTTTCCGAGTCGGAACATGGTACCAACATGATGGATATCAATTTATGCTATAGTTCACCGAAATTGAGAATTACAACAATTTCTGAACACCTGTTACTCCAGTAAATCCATACATTCTCACCTTGATCGATATCAGTTATCACATTTCGCGGTAAGCATGACATCATTCAATTCAATTTATAACAGTTAAAAACTGTTTGTTGCGGAGACCTAATATATATAATCAAGTATGTATTAGTTGTTGCGAACCTAGTAACAGATTAGTTCAGTTGTGACCAGAAGGATAAACCAAATGCAGCATGAAAGGAAAGTATAATCTCATGCACATTCGTTTCGTGCTTACTGGCGACTCATCAGTAGGAGCCGGTATTACGCCCTTTAACCACTATATATTTGGATGAGGAATGTGGGATAATAGGACGATACATTCTGCTAGAAGAATGTGCAAACCTGTGGTAGTGAAGCTAACTTTAAACGAAGCCTTCAATAATGCGACTTCAAACCCAACTCACTATATATAATATACATACCGTGTCTGTAAAGGGTACCAACACTATACCTATTGTGTCAGATACCAACACTATGGTTGCCCAATAGGTCGTCAATAAGCACGAAACTATACTGAATACTATTGGATGTAATTATCATCACGTATACATAAAATAATTTAACTGCTACCATTCGTATTACTACTACTGCAAATTAAAATTATACCGCTTCTTCAAATAATGCTTAAAATTAATTGTGCTAATGATTTTGCTCGTTGTCCTTTAACCACTATTTATTTTGTGAATTGCGCAACTATTATTATTCATTTTACTACGGTTATCTTCAAAAGAGCAACTCTACTATTTCTACTTACACCGTTTCCATTATTATCACAATTACTTGAGTAACTTCTATTAATTCGACTACTATTTTTGCTACAACTATTATAACAACTTTTGTTTTCAATGCCGCGTTTTGCGTACGCGGGTAATAGCTGTACACGGGCAGTTACACAAAGATCCGATTGATAGCAATTTCCAATTTTGTTTTGTCTATGATCGGGTTGAGTTTTGGTTGGTCCCAATGGAAATGCTGTCCTATCACATCTTTGTTTACTGGCGACGTTTTGGTGCCTACTTTCCAGCACCATCCTCAGGCAACACAACACTGATCACAATAGCAGATTTAAGCAAATGTGGTAACCTTGTTCCAAAACCATTCTATTTATATATATTTGACTCAACACTATTTTAATCATAGAATTTGTCTCAGTAACTAAACTCAATATATAACTTTTATAATTAGCAGACCAATCATTACCTCACCTATACATCATCTCATCTCGTATGCAGAATATTTTAGGGGAGAGAGACAGTATCGAACCTTTTGTTATTTGTTATAACTGTATTGTTACTATGTCACGGTAATCAAAATTTAAAAATGCTAAAACTAAAACCTTGACTATCATATACTGTATTTTATTTAAAGCCGGATACTCTAATGTATACAATGGTGTATGAGGTATTGCGCACATAGCAACAAATTAGTTCAAATATGGAGCTACTATTTCTACTTACACCCTTTCCATTATTATCGCATTTACTTGAGTAACTTCTATTAATTCGACTACTATTTTTGCTACACCTATTATAACAACTATTTATAAAGCTCCATCTACTAAGACTTTGCTACTTGTGACATTACTACCACTACTATTACGGTTAATACTATTCCTGCTACTATAACAAAAACTTCAAGATTTCATAATTACTTTGTTTGCAACTTACATTTTTTTACTCATGCTATTAAAATTATTTATTCTTCATCTTAATATTATTAAATATATTACCTTTATTGTTAGTATTATTATTAAATCAACTAATAATATTAGTATTAGTGGTGGCAGTATTATCATTATTATTAATAGTAGTAATAGTAGTAGTAGTTGTTTTGTTGTTGTGATTGTTGTTTTAGTAGTTGTAGTAGTAATTTTATTATTATTATTATTAGTAGTAGTAGTAGTAATAGTAGTAGTAGTGGTAGTAGTAGTAGTAGTAGTCGTTGCAGTAGTAGTAGTAGTAGTAGTAGTAGTAGTAGTAGTAATAGTAGTAGTAAAAGTAGTAGTAGTAGTAATAGTAGTATGTAAAAGTAGTAGTAATAGTAGTAGTAATAGTAGTAGTAGTAGTAGTAGTAGTAGTAGTAGTAGTAGTAGTAGTAGTAGTAGTAGTAGTAGTAGTAGTAGAAGTAGTAGTAGTAGTGGTAGTAGTCGTAGTAGAGGTAGTAGTAGTAGTAGTGGTCATAGTAGTATTTAAATTTTTATTAATATTGCTGCAATCTTTTAATCATAATAATAATTATTATTATAAATTATTATTATTATAACAATGGTAATTAAAATAACGTTTTTCGCAATATATTTGGTTAGTTTTTATATCGCAAGTAAAGTATCTATTGTCGGGCTGTTCGCCTACACAATATATTTGGTCTACTATTTTCTCAAATAATCTATCTCATTTTCCCAAGATAATTTTGGATAAGTAGAATTTGGTCGTTCGCTAGAATCGGTCATTGTTCATTAACAGTTAAATTAACCATCCATATTTGCTTCAATACATTCATTTTACCAATCCAACAGCATAATCTTTAAATGGCTATTTTCAGATTGCTTAATTTTTTCAATTGTCAGCTTAGTGCATTATATATCTCGATATGTGGCAAGAAATGTCTTTTAGAGATGTCATTAGCAGACATGGGCATTAGGGCAACAGAATTTTTGGTCTGTTTTCGGAATTCAAGTTTGATATTCTTAAGTATTCATATTCATGAGATTAAATTAAATTCCAGGTCCTAAATCAATAACAGTTTACACCAACTTGACAACACAAATGTTAGCAAAAGCAGACATTGAATCAAGCAGACTTCGTTATAAATTGTGATTGTCGGCGAATGTCTTTCTCCAAGATTTGTTACATTTTTTCTCATTGGATCTAAGTTTCTTGCTCTAATCGATCATTCAAATGTCAGGTTACCGCATAGCAGTATAATAAACCACAACAGGGTATAACAATATCAAAATCTTCATTTAATGCAACCCATAAAACTGTTAATAACGATTCTATTTGTAAAGCCAAGTTTTTTAAAGTTAAATATGTTAGGATTTTTTTGAAATAGCAAAAGAAGGAAAATTTACTACTTTTTTATTATTATTGTTTGGAGATCGCAAAGATATTCATAGTCACGTTTGACCCAAGATAAATGTGCTCCAACAAAAACTTCCATTTTGTTTCATAAATATGCTTTCCAATAACTTATTTAGGTTTCGTACCAATCACTTTAGACAATCATAATCAACATCTTATATAATTAACGAGGCCTTGGTTGCGTGCGCGGTAATAAAAAATACTTTAATCAAGGTTTCGAAATTGATCTAAAAACCTGGTCCATTATGATATATATATACATATATATATATATATATATATATATATATATATATATATATATATATATATATATAAATTTTTCATTACAAACTCAGCATTGTATAGTAAAGTAAATGCAATTCACCCAGAAGACCGATTTCGTCTCTTTTGGGAACGCACTTGCAAGAATTTGTCTTTCCTTTAAGTTTTGCCTACGTCGCATCTGTTTCGACCTGAAGTTGCAACTAACCATTGCCAATCTATCACTATAGAGCAGACACAACGCTACATGTGTAAGCTTTATTGAAATAAACATTTATAGAATAAAACGAACATTAGTTGCGCGGGCGATGATGAACTTTAGTTTAATTAAGTTTACGATCTTGATATAAACACCTGACTTATTATATAAAGTGTTTAGAGCAACAGATGCCGAAGATGACGTACCCGGGTTTGAGCCCTGAACGCAGCAAAAACTGGACACAACGTGATGAGTTTCCAATAAGGACGAAACCGGTCTACAGGATGAATAGTCTTTACTTTATACTTGAAAAGTATTTATATAATGGTTCAGGTGTTTATAAATAATTAACCAATATAACATTTACCTTGGAAATGTGAATTCCTATCATTATTTAAGGAGAAATCGAATTTTCTGAAACTCTGCATAAAATGCTGGGAGGCTCTGAATTTATAAGAATACACTATTTACCAGGAAGAACAAATCGATCGAAAGTCTGCTTCTTAGATTTGAACTCAATATTTTGCGGTGTGTAAGCATTCAGGTTATCAATGCCGCGTTTTGCGTACGCGGGTAATAGTTGTACACGGGCAGTTACACAAAGATCCGATTTGTCACTATTTCCAATTTTGTTTTGTCTTTGATCGGGTTGACTCATTTTTACTTCAATTGGAAATGCGGTTCTATCACATCTTTGTTTACTGGCGACGTTTCGGTGCCTACTTTCCAGCACCATCATCAGGCAACACAACACTGATCACAATAGCAGATTTAAGCAAATGTGGTAACCTCGTTCCAAAACCATTCTATTTATATATATTTGACTCAACACTATTTTAATCATAGAATTTGTCTCAGTAACTAAACTCAATATATAACTTTTTATAATTAGCAGACCAATCATTACCTCACCTATACCTCATCTCATCTCGTATGCAGAATATTTTAGGGGAGAGAGACAGTATCGAACCTTTTGTTATTTGTTATAACTGTATTGCTACTATGTCACGGTAATCAAAATTTAAAAATGCTAAAACTAAAACCTTGACTATCATATACTGTATTTTATTTAAAGCCGGGAACTCTAATGTATACAATGGTGTGTGAGGTATTGCGCACATAGCAATAATAGCATGTATCATTCTGCATACGAGATGAGATGAGGTAAGGTGAGGTAATACTATTCGCTAATTATAAAAAGTTATAAGGGCTGAGTTTAGTTACTGAGACAAATTCTATGATTAAAATAGTGTTGAGTCAAATATATAAATAGAATGGTTTTGGAACGAGGTTACCACATTTGCTTATATCTGCTATTGTGATCAGTGTTGTGTTGCCTGATGATGGTGCTGGAAAGTAGGCACCGAAACGTCGCCAGTAAACAAAGATGTGATAGAACCGCATTTCCAATTGAAGTAAAAATGAGCCAACCTGATCAAAGACAAAACAAAATTGGAAATAGTGACAAATCGGATCTTTGTGTAACTGCCCGTGTACAGCTACTATCCGCGTACGCAAAACGCGGCATTGATAGTCTGCTTCTTAGTCAAATCACATTTTCAAGTCAGCTTATTTAGAGATTATAATTCACCACTAAACTCTGCCTATTTATTACGAAATTAAGTTTGCAATAATTTCCTAACATGGTGTAATACTCGATACAAACTTTGAAAATGCGTAAAACAACTAATAGCAAATTTCTTCCATGATCATCATCAGAGTAGGACGGCAAAGTGACTAGCGAGGATCAAACCGCATTGCAAATATATAGAAGGCAAATTTAAATATGCGGCTCTCACCTCTAGCAGTCTCGTATACATTGAACTTGACTGGAAATGTCGGCTGCACAATTTCTATGCAGTCAATGGTGAACATTAACTGTTTTTAGCTTTCGGCACAATTATATAGACTATACAATTAAACAATAATTGATTGTATGGGTGGTGGTAACAATTTTTTAAATCAAGTTTTAGAGCTTACAACACCAATCCAGTATTTAACCAGTCGTCGAACAACATAACAAAACTGCCGCCAGTCGCAACGCACTGACGCGTTTTGATCTTCCATGATCATCATCATAATGCGACGGCAAACTGACTACCGAGGATCAAACCGCATTTCATATATATGGAAAGCTACAAACAGTTAATGTTAGTGACTGCAGAGAAATTGTGCATCCGAAATTTCCAGTCAGGTTCAATTTATGCGAGACTGCTAGAGTTTCGAGCCGCATGTGTATATTTGATTTCCATATATATTCAATGCGGTTTGATCCTCGCTAGTCAGTTTGCCGTCGTACTCTGATTATGATCATGGTAGTTTTATTATGTTGTTCGACGACTGGTTAAATACAATGGGATTGGTGTTTACTTCCAGCTCGCAAACTTGATTTAAAGAATTGTTACCACCACCCGCGCAATCAATTATTGTTTAATGGCACATTTATTGATTTAGCAATATAAATTGATATCAATAATTAAACAGAAAAAATAATAATCACAAATTAATTAATTAAAGTGAACTGGAATTCGCTAGAAAGTGCAAATCAATTTAAAGTCTCATTCTTAGTTAGATCAACATTTTATAATCCCTCGTAACAATAAATTGGACCTCACCACTAAACACTATCGATTTTTTATGAACTACGCTTACCAGTCATTAATTTATGTTCTTTAATTGACAGTTCGGTGCTGGATAATGCAAAAATTCATAAAAAGCTAATTTATTACTTTGTTTTAATCATTATGTCAATAGAAAGCATAGTGATTGCAGTATGCTTATTAAAAAAGCAAGCTTTTCCAGATAGTGTCATTTTGCCAAAGATCGGCACTCTGTTAATTCAAATTTTCATTTTCGCGCTTAACCAGAGCTTTCCAATAAACTCTATCGATTTTCGTCTTAAATAATTTCACCGTTAATTGTATCAACTATTTTCTTTAACTAATTAGCACATACATACATTCGTGTGTGCGTTTGTGCAATCTTATTTCGGAGTGTGTAGCTTTTATAACAGGAGCTGCGATATTCCTACAATAGATCGATATGTTGGTCAAGAAACGAAGAACGAACGCGGATTAAGCATTGAATGACAGAATGCAAAGTGGGTTTGTGGTGAATTTGCGACTCCCACTGATGAATAGTCAATGACATTACACCTTATGGGAGTTTTGATTTTGGACATAAATTCAAAATGAACTAAATTGTTACTAGGTAGGTCATACTGTAAAGAATTGTATATTGATTATATAATTGCATAATCGTTATATACAATGGCTTCCTTAAAATTCAACGTTATTTATAATATAATATGTTTTTAATAGACTTTATTGGAAGAAAACGTAAGTATGCGTGATATTCATGAAGCCTTCGCTAGTGAAACTTATACAATAATAATTTGCAATATACAAAATGGTCCGTTTTTTAATAATGATCATTTACATTTTGTTAATTTCGTCAGTAAAAATAAATATTTTCCATTAATTATGCTTTAGGTGTTGCAGCGAATTAGTTCAGATATAACCATAAGGATAAATCAAACACAGCATGAACGGTATGTATACTCTCGTTTCATGCTTACTGGCGACTCATCAGTAGGAGCAGGTATTACGCCCTTTACCAACTATATATTTAGGTGGGGAATTTGGCATTAGGAAGGTACAGTCTCTTCTAGACGAATGTGTAAACCAGCAGTACGATGTTATGTTCGGCAATGAGACTGCAATGATCACTCACTATATATATATATATATATATATATATATATATATATATATATATATATATATATATATATATATATGGACAACAAATATAGTTTGTAAGTATCGATACCGTCTCTACTAATGAGTCGCCAGTAAGAACGAAATGACTGCGCACGAGATTCTGTCTTTGTTTTATACTAATTGAACTAATTTCTTACTAGGTGCGCAACACCTAATACATAATTGCATATATATTAGTTCTCCGCCACAAACAGTATCTAACTGTTTTATATTTTCCAATAAGTTATGAACTTGGGATACACAGCGTATATATATTCGGCTTTTGTACAAGCTTCTTCCAGTTACCTGCTCTATTGTGTCCAATGTGCACTTCATTTGGCTTATTCCGCTATCTGCCGGGTGTAATTGAGAAACGCATGCGTGTGAAGAAAGTCATCAAATGAAATAATATTGCATAGAGGTTATCCATGCATTCTTTTCAGCAGATTCATTCTTGAAAATGAGAATACACATTTATTTTATTTTGAATATGTGTACTATCGTTCATTCCGGTAAATTTTAAACAGTAAAAATCTAATTAGATTGGTCTACTGTGCTGCTTATAAATCGAATGTAAACATGTGAAGGTATATTAAGCGAGGTCAGCACTAAGAGAAAAACTTTCGGTTTAAACTGATGTCCAAAAGCATTAACTTGTAATAAACTTATTCAACAATCAATCTACAGCGTTCGTGTGCTTATACAAATAGGAGATTTCGCTTTCCTCGTGTTGGTCAAGACAGACGTATAATAGATCTACCCTATGTATTTAGTCAAGAAATGTCGGGAAAATGAACGGCACAATTTCACTTAGGAATGTGCATCCAGGCTCTAGTGGAGTTAATTTAAGAGACTTCTTTGAAAAAAAGACATTATAGCAATTTAATTTCATATATTATATACCGGACCTGTAATGGTTACCGACGCATTAGACTTGGCAAACTTCCAACAAAAATAAGATATACATAACCAATTCTGAACAAATTTTACTCAGAGAAACTTATATATTCTGTCCTTCATCAGCATTAATTGTCACGTTTCGTGCTAGTCATGTCATCATTTAATTAAATGTTGGATATATACATATATATATATATATATATATATATATATATATATATATATATATATATATATATATATATATATAAAGAAGAATAAATAACCGTAATCGATGGAATACCATTAATTAATAAATATTTTTTCGAACAGTATCTTCAGACATTATTCAGAATTGGATAATATTTTTTCTCATTCAATTCTAATTTTAAATTTTTCGTAACCAATCGCCTCTTCGCTACGGCTGTCTTGCTTTAAAGCAAAATAGACGGCACCTTTTACGTAAAGACACATGGTGTGTCATCGCTATCTTTTAGATTATGTCCGCAATTTACGGGTGTCTTGTTTTAAAGTCTTGTTTGTAATGCTCATGTTCCAGTCCAACTTGACTTCTTCAATTACTTTAAACAATTGATTATAGTGGGTGAAAAACAATTTTAAATCAAAGTTTACGAGTTTGAAGTAAACACCAATCCCATTGTATTTAACCAGTCATCGAACAACATAACAAAACTACCGCCAGCTGCAGCGCACTGACGCGTTTCGACCTTCCATGATCATCATCAGAGTACGACGGCAAACTGACTATCGAGGATCAAACCGCATCGAATATATATGAAAATCAAATTTAGATATGCGGCTCTCACCTCTACAGGCTCGCATAAATTGAACTTGACTGGAAACTTCGCCTGCACAATTTCTATGAAGTCACGAACATTAACTGTTTGCAGCTTTCGCTACATATGCATATATAGGCAATACAACTTTACAATAATTGATTGTGCGATAGTCAGTTTTCTGTCGTAATTTGATGATGATAAAGGAAGGTCGAAACGCGTCAGTGCGTTGTGGCTTACGGTAGTTTTGTTATGTTGTTCGACGACTAGTTAAATACAATGCAATCGGTGTTTACTTCAGGCTCGCAAACTTGATTTAAAGAATCGTTACCACCACCCGCGCAATCAATTGTTGTTTAATTGTATAGTCTATATAATTCTGTGGCGAAAGCTACAAACAGTTAGTGTTCGTGACTGCATAGAAATTGTGCATCCGAAATTTCCAGTCAAGTTCAATGTATGCGAGACTGCTAGAGGTGAGAGCCGCTTATCTAAATTTGATTTCCATATATATTCAATGCGGTTTGATCCTCGATAGTCAGTTTGCCGTCGTACTCTGATGATGATCATGGAAGGTCGAAACGCGTCAGTGCGCTGCGACTGGCGGTAGTTTTGTAATGTTGTTCGACGACTGGTTAAATACAATTGGATTGGTGTTTACTTCAAGCTCGCAAACTTGATTTAAATAATTGTTACCATCAGCCGCGCAATCAATTATTGTTTAATAGGATAAAAATGTTGTTTTAACTGTAATTTAAAATAATGCCAGTAGATACTGATAGATGTAATATTTATTAATAAATGTTATTACATTTTCACTCTTCTTTTTACCCATACTTGAAAAACGGTTTAATAATACCTGTTATATATATATATATATATATATATATATATATATATATGTACATCCAGTATATATGCAATTGTGTGCTAGGCTTTGCGAACCTAGCAAAACTGTTGTTGTTAAATACCGTTTGTTGCGGAGAACTAATATATATACAAGTATGTATTAGGTGTTGCGAACCTAGTAACAAATTAGTTCAGTTGTGACCAGAAGGATAAACCAAAGGCAGCATGAACGGAAAGTATAATCTCATGCACACTCGTTTCGTGCTTACTGGCGACTCATCAGTAGGAGCCGGTATTACGCCTTTTAACCACTATTTATTTGGTCGAAGAATGTGGAATAATTGGACGGTACAATCTCCTAGACGAATGTGTAAACCTTCAGTAGTGAAGCTAGCATCATATAAATTCTACGACAATGCGACTTCAACGCTAACTCACACTATGTAATATATATACCGAGTTTGTAATCGATACTAACATTATGGCTATTGGTTTAGTAACCGATACCAACATTATTTTACCTAAAAGGTACATGGTACTAACACTATGGTTTCCGAGTCGGTCCTTGGTACCATTCGTCTAGGAGATTGTACCGTCCTATTATCCCACATTATTCACCTAAATATATCGTGGTTAAAGGGCGTAATACCGGCTCTTACTGATGAGTCGCCAGTAAGCACGAAACGAATGTGCATGAGATTATACTTTCCGTTCATGCTGCCTTTGGTTTATCCTTCTGGTCACAACTGAACTAATTTGTTACTAGGTTCGCAACACCTAATACGTACTTGCATATATATTAGTTGCCCTCAACAAACAGCATTTAACTGTTCTATATTGAATTGTATTATATCATGCTTACCACGAAATGTGATAACTGATATCGATCAATGCCAGAGTGTGTGGATTTACTGGAGTAACAGGTGTTCAGAAATTGTTGAAATTCTCAATTTCAGTGAACTATAGCAAAAATTGATATCCATCATGTTGGTACCATGTACCGACTCGGAAACCATAGTGTTAGTACCATGTACCTTTTCGGTACAATAATGTTGGTATCCGTTCCTAACACAATAGCCACATTCTTCACCCAAATATATAGTTGTTAAAGGGCGTAATACCGGCTCCTACTGATGAGTCGCCAGTAAGCACGAAACGAATGTGCATGAGATTATACTTTCCGTTCATGCTGCCTTTGGTTTATCCTTCTGGTCACAACTGAACTAATTTGTTACTAGGTTCGCAACAACTAATACATACTTGTAGTAACTAGTGTTTAAAATAGGTTTTATACTTCGATTTTGGTGCAAATTGGCCTAACTCAAAATCAGTTTTGTCCGTAATCAGTACCTTTTCTGTATTTCGAAACAAATTGTACCGGTACTCTTTTCATGCTAGGTGTGTTTTTAAAAAAAGGATTTGGTTTTGAAGTTCCATGGCCGAAGACGAAATATGCTGTTAACTCCTTTAATGTTTTTGGGGTTCACATTTTGTTTAACAGGTTGTACTGTCTAACTGTCCCACATTACATGACCAAATGTGCAGTGAGTCATTGGAGTAGTGGTGGTTCCTATTAACGAGTTGTCGGTTGGCCCGAAACTCACGTGTATGTAAGATTTTAAATTTGTTTCATTCATACATTTGGCATAGCCGTTAGTTCCTATTTGAACTAATTTGTAACTGGGTACGCAATACATGCAATAAATTTGCATATGTATTAGTTATTCGTAAAACGTTTATATAACAATTAAACATTCTATTTGACTGTTACTGAAATCAAAATTCCACTGTTTGAAGCTAGTTTTCGTTGGAAGTTTGTCATGCAACCGATTTTACGGATCCGAAACGTCAGTTTAAGGCAATTTGGCCCCAAAAAATAACATTTGATTCAAAATCCTAAGAAGCTGTGCACGACTGCAAATATCGGCCAAACAACTTCTATGCAGTCCGAAACTATCAATTTCTCGGCTTTTGCTGCACGTCTATAAGTTGTTAAATAAAACAATAATTGATTGCGCGGGTGGTGATAACAGTCTTTTAAATCACGTTTTACAGCGTTAGATGAGCACCCCCGGCCAACCCAATTGTACCTAATCAATCGTAAATCATAGCAAGACAAGCGTTAGTCACACTAACTGATTTTTCGCGACCTTCCATGATCCACATCAGAGCTCGACAACAAACTGCCTGTCGAGGAACACACTGCTCAGCATATATAAGATGGCGAAAATCCGACATGTGGTACTCTTCGCCACTAGTCTTGCAACGTGTATTGACGCGTTCCAAACTTCTCCGTCCTTTACTTGAATGAAGGTTGTGACATTGATATAAACTCCTAACCCATTATGCACATCAATTACACATTATAAAATAAGTATTTATAATGTAGAAAAAGCAATTCACTAAATAGACCGGTTTCGTTCTTATAAAAGTCTCATTATTTACTGGCCAGAATTTGTCGAGGACAGGACTCGAATCTGGCCACGTCAGCTTCGGTATCTGGTGCTCTATCCACTGTGTTTTACGTCATAATGTAATGATAATCAAACGGAGCAATACTGCGTAATTAAATGTAACTTACGGTAGTTTAACAATGGATTATGGTTGCAATAATAATAATAATAGAATCGTAGTTCATTTCATGTCTACGTTTGTTGTTTAATTAACTGAAAATAAAACTCAAGCCACCAATGGTTGTTGATTATATTTATTTAAAATCAAAATCTAAAAATAAGTTTATTGCAATATTCTCATGTGTTCTATGTAAATTTATGTAAGATCAACGCTTACTTTAAACAAATAAATTTTAAAATTGGAAAGGGATATTGTCAGATTTGTGGTAGGCAAAAAGGAAGCGTTTTTAAGTGAACTTTAAAAACTGAAGGCTTAAGTTGAGAAGTCAATCTTCCTACCTACCGTGGTGACATCCAACAGATGTCTATTTTATTACCGTTAGCATAATTTGAATAAGAATAGTTATTCTCATTGACTGTGCAGTCACTAACATAATCGTAAAAGGAAACAAAACCGTGAGCGGGAAAATAGTCATCATTAAGGTAAAATATATGAAATAAAATTGGTTTATCATATTAATTCTTAATATCAATAACATCGCCTAATGTAGTCATCATCATAAATTTAATCACAATGCCCGCTTTCTTTTAATTATCATTTTAATCATCCTTAGCAGTCACCTAAAAGTGATACTTTTTAACAACGGAATCATAGTCCGTATTATCTCCATCCTCTTTGTTATGAAAATTACGGTTCAAAAATTAATTTTAAAAATTTCCGTTTCCGCTAACCAGAGTATTATCCTCTTTATCATCAATACCATTAATATTAACAAGCTCAATCAATAAGTACTCTTTAGCCGATGTGCTGACTGCTACCTATGCGAAGCCAATAAGCATCAATCGCATCAATCTTCGAGACTGCAATTTGTATCCACGCTGACCTGAGTTTTCCTACCTAGTCATAATTCAATTAACTGATTCCTTAGCGCTCTCGATCTAGTACATGCTTGCATACTTTCCGGGAAGGTGTACGCGTAATCTCTCTCTCTCTCTATGTTTAGTCAAAAGTAGCAAATTATTTAATAGGATAGAGAGTGTGGTCTTGAAATTAATTGGCGCTCATCAATTAATTAAGACATTCGCTGCGATCACGGAACAAACCGGGATACGTACCGCGGCACATTTGTCTCGTGTTATTTCCATGAATACATTGCGCAGTCCTAGTTTTATTAATAAAAGTAATACACCCACCCATTATTTAAATCAGGGTTGCGACCTTGATATAAACATCAATCCAATTATATGTATATATATATATATATATATATATATATATATATATATATATATATAGTTGTCATTATGGTAGCATGGTCAATCATCCAGTAGACTATGGTTTCGTTTTATTAGAACAATTCAAAGTTAATCCGCAGAATTTTGCCATAGACAGGAACTCGAACACAGGCACATCTGCTACGAAATCGGTTGCTATATCCACTGAGCAACCCAAGCCCAGCAACAAAAATTTCCAATTTTATATTAAATAATATTTCTTGTTTAGAATTTCCTTTATATGGAGCCTAAATGACATCTATTTAGACCGAAAGGTCCGCTTAACCAACCGGTTATTTGAACATTTTAGTCCTCAGTTGAACAGCAGATTGTAATTTCTTTGTTCTTAAGGTGGTTCTTTTGTGCAAGTTGCCTTTTAATCAGCAGACTAATTTCCTCAACTTGTCTGTGGAATTCTCGTAGGTTATGTTATACATCTGCCACTCAGCTGTTCATAATAGAGACATATCACTGTTAAGTTTCTGGGAATTCTAGTTTAATAAATCAGTATTCGCGTTGATTAATTTTTTATTGATATATTTCAAAACAAAAATTTTAATTCTGAATATCTATGTAACTTGTTTAATCCTATCTAAATGGTTTTAACGAAGATGCACTTAATGATTTTATGTAGATGTTTTACGTTAACCATATTATATCATCAAATATTTCATGTGTAAATTATTAGATTTATAAATAAAAGATAAAAAACCTTTAAATTGGTACTTAATATAATTATAGTCAGTGGGATGCCAAGTTAAACCCCTTCAGTAAACATTATCATTAACAAAGATAAAAACGGCACAACTAGATTAACGATTAATAACATCAGCAAAACATCTTGTACTGTAATCAAAGTTTTGTAGCACAACAAACGAACAAAGTGACAATCCAGATACCATAAGTAGAAATCGACATAAAATATCTTAACTCGGACGTAAAGGCAGACCAAAATCAATGTTCTTTTTATAATTTAAATTGGCAGGTATTGCGCGACATGAGTAGAGCAATTAATGATTTTCAGGGTTATAAAGAATGTATGCCCTTAGAAACAGTCGCGACAATTCTGGCAAGTAATTGATTAGTTCTCAATACAGTGGAGCCTGTTCTACTAGGTGTGTACATATATATATATATATATATATATATATATATATATATATCCATAGTACCCTTTCCACGTGCAAGAAATCAAAATAAATTTTACCAGACGGTTACTCGAATGATAGAACAATGCAACATGAACGCCTGTTTCAAATCAAATCATGAAAACACGTCTGCAATCGCGCAACACATAGTTGAAACCTCGCGTGTATGATTTCCAGACGTAACATTTAAAATAGTTACTAAATGCTATAACGAAAGGGATAAACGGATTCAGGCAAGCAGAAGAAGCATGTTCAAGAATTGAGCTTGAACTGGAGGTGACGCACGCAATTGATTGGTTGTTTCCCTTATTTCACACATTCTCCATGTTTACATTTTCTATATTGCTTTACCTTTCAATATATATCTTAAGAGATGTTCAGTTGTAGACATCTGAGAAGAAGATAAGAAACGGTTCTTGTATCTGATAAAATTTCTCTTTAGTTTTGCATATGGAAGGGTACGTGAATTTCATTAATTCTCGTATTCCAAAGTATATGCATATATATATATATATATATACTATATATATATATATATATATATATGTCATGTTGTTCGAAAAATTGTTAAATGCAATGGGATTGGTGTTTACTTTAAGTTTTTTCGGCAATGATTTTAAAGTATTACTACCACCCCACGCCATCATTAGTTGTTGGTACATTCTTAGATAATTCATTAGTTACTTGGAATCATGTACAGAGTTATATTATAAATTTATTAAATAAGCCAAATAGATTTGGTGATGTAAACTTTACGATTGAAAGGGAGTTAATTGTTGCATTACTGTTTGTGGATATAAAATTTCATTTAATGATAAAAAATTAGAAACATGTGTTTATAGGAGTGAAACTTGCTGGGTTTTCTTCTCGGTCTCCCAGAAAACTACACGTATAAGATGCGAATTGGTGTTTTTTTAAATCAATAGCAGAAAAATTGTTATTATGAATGATGTAAAGTTTTTTGGAAATTGAGCTAAGTAAACTTTGAGAAATAATCAGAGACAATCGATACACTCCTGAGTTAAAAGTAGCAACGCTGTTGAAGGCCGCAGATAAATTATGCTTTACTTGAAAATACATTATGTTAGATGCAACGAAGGCGGACCATAGAGTTATGCTATTACCGGATTCTAAACTAAGAAATTAAATGAAATCGGTGACATAAAACAGCTCACTTTTCTAACCATTCCCGAAAAGATTATTTTACTTGGCGTAAACTTGCAAGACTAAAGGAGAAATTTGAACTGTTAGACTTACTAGGAGTATTTGTATATGGGTGACACCATGCTACCAATTGTGCTCACAAAATAGGGATTTACATACCTGCGGTAAATATTGGGAATCAGATTAACTGTGATGAGTGTAGATGTATATTTCTTCGCAATAAATTGAACAAATGTTAATGGTATCTACTTTAATTGAATCGAGAGATAACACAATGAATGAATCAGCAGTGGAAAAACGATTAGTCTCGATTTGTAGCGCAGAACTTAATAATGGTGGTAAATAATCATAGAACAAACCAGAATTGGACAATCGCTTTAGTGGAAGAGTAAACATTTTTGATTAGGATTAACTCATGTGTGGCTGAAAAATTAACCATCTATTGATCAATTTTAGTAATATTTTATAAATCCATACTTTACTTCTTAACTTTCTGTATATATTAATTTGTTCCCTTATAAAGTGTACAAAATGATTATGCAAAATTTATATGTTATAGCTCCTTTACTTTGCATTATTACGATGATCTTCATTTAACCAGTTAATTTTAAAAAAATTCTATTCTGAACTTTATTTATTTTGACTTAACTAAATGAAGGCTATGATTTTGTAATTCGTGCTTTTCTATGCCGACAATATAAGTCATTATTTATGCCGCGTGTTATGCTGAAATGTCATTAAACCACTGTAGTTTCACAAAGATGAATGTACTCGTGCGTGTTATTGCATTTCACTGAAGGATTCGCAAATCCGAAACAAACACACTCATGACGCACGACAATCTAGGGAAAAGTCACTGATTATATTGGGATCGCTCTAGTTTTACTTCACGAAACTTCACACGAAATCGATAATATTAAATTGAATTATTGGCAATGATAGACAAATGCATCCACAGATACACGACACATGCAAGTCTAGTGAAAATATAATAATTGTTATCAGATCTGCCAGTAGGTACAAATAAAACCGTTTTAATTAAATTTTCTTCCTGTTTTATTACTTATCCATTATGTAAGCAATGACTGAAGTGTAGACAGGAATACACGTAAATAAGTCCTTATTTAACAAGCGTGAAAATAAAAATACTTTCTGCCAAACAAATATCCGGTAATACATAATTATCCCATCCGGCAGCACATTTCTTTGTAGAAAACAGGTAACCAGTTTATACTTCAATGAAGAACTAATATTTTTTAAATAAATTTCGGTGAAAGGATGTTGCAATTGGTTGCATGATTAATATGCATGTACTTTTTATAGATTGCCTCGCAAAACACCTGTTAATAAACCTGGTTTGGTGACCAGTTAAATTTCATAACATGTTTTCCTCTGTTTCAGAAATGTTCTTATACACGAGTGAGAACTCAACAGTCACGAAAAAAAGTGCATTTTACCTGGAAATTCAAGGTAACCAAGATTTAATCGACCTACGAGTGCCAGTTGCGGAAAGGAAAATGTCGATTAAATGTTCTCATGCATGCCAACTGTGTTTAGTTGAAGCTGGGGAGTTAATATTAATGTGTTAAAAAGAAACGGTCCTGCCTTGCTTTTATTCTAAAAATATAGTCTTTAGCATGCATTATCCATCTTAAAGACGAGTAAATATTTGCATCCTTACTAGACGTATGAAATTGCATTGTATAGTTACATTAAATGCATAATGTGTCTTTGTTAACGAATCCAGTTGTTTTAATTTTGATATTTGTCAACATATTGCCTATTAATAAATTGTAGCATAATGCTGTGCTTTCTTATTTTATCTGTATAATATATGAGAAAGAACATAATTTTTCAACAGATTAACCATTATAAATCAACACTATTTATACTATTTGCTGCAGCCAATACCGTTAACGCATTAGCGCTATTTTTGTTCATCCAATCATTACCAAAGATTTTTAGTAACCAATCACAACTTGGCATTCCAATCTTGCAAGGTCGTTTTAGAAATTAGAATGACTTTACAAGTTCAAACAGATAGCAAATTTGACATCATTTTATGCAAATTGTTTTCGATCACATCAATGCGTTGAACGCAAGGACTATTCAAGGACAAGGAATGATTTATGCTGTAACGGTTAATTACTTATCTTTCCCTCTTTCTCTTCCAAACATTAATAGAATGAAATTTTATTGATTTTACTGTAGAAATTCGTTTAAATTTTGGAAATTTTTGGATTTATGCAAGCAGAAGAAGCACGTACAAGCATTGAGCTTGCACTGGAAGTGACGTCCACAATTGATTGGTTTCCGTTGTTCACACTCTCTCTATGTTCTCATATTTCTATTTTGTCTTGCTTTCCAATTTATATTTAAAAATATGTTCATTTGTGGTATTTTGAGAAGACAATGCGAAAGAAATTTTTCTTATATCTGATAAAATTTCTTTTTGTTTTTGCACACAGGAAGGGTACAATGAAATTTTTTTATTCTAGAAAATATAAATAAGTAAAAATTTTCCTATATAGCATGTCGGACGGAATACAGACATTTTTAGTGCGAAAAATAGTATCTGCCAATTATATTAATTTTTTTTATTATGTGTTGCATATCTAGTAACTAATTATTTCAAGTATTACCAAAAGGATAAAATACAGTCAGCATGAACGAAAGGTATAATCTTGTGTACGCATGAGTTTCATGCTTAGTAGCGGCTGGTTTTACGCCCTATACACACCATAATTTTTTTTAAAGAAATATGGGACAATGAGACGGTAAAATATGCTATAAGAATGTGTATTCAAGCAGTTATGAAGTTGACTTCATATAAAATCTTCCACAATCCGACCTCAGAGACAGCTCACTATATATTATACATAAAGAATCTGTAAATGGTATCAACACAATGTATTTAAAGAAATGCTAAAGATTGCCAGAATTGAGAATTATAACTACCCATGAATAACTGTTACTCCAGCAATTTCATCCACTCTGGCCTTGATCGATGTCAGTTTGCACATTCCAAGGCAATTATGTCATCATTCAATTAACTATATAATATTTATGTATTGATTGATTCGGCGAGGTAATTTATATGCAAGCGTGAATTGGGTGTTGCGTATCTAGTAGCAAATTTGTTCATTTGTGCACATGCGTTGCGTAACCACCAAACACGTTTTTTGATAAAAACTGATTTCAATATTATTTACTTGCCACGTCCTATCGATTACTCTTAGAAACGGGCTAGAATTTCCGCCTGATTTGGAGTGTTATCTTCTAAAAATATGTGCTATTGAATTTGTGTAAATAAATTAACAATATTTGATTGTTCGCATGCTATGAGTTTGTCTATTAAATTTACGTACAGCAGGAGTTTTGTTTTATAAACAAAAATCAGTTTTGTCAGGAGACGCCGCCTAAATAATACGTCAATTAAGTAATTCAAGCAGTGCGTCATCTGTAGAAGGAAAATTTTAAAAAATATCTCATTTTGAGTTGGAATGGCGTGATTGCCGTTTCTCGTTGTTCATATCAAATTTGGATTCAGTACATATATTGGGGTTTCCGTTTTGTAGTAAAGTTTTTTATAACACCGACAATTTTCAATTTGAAATAATAATTTTAAAAATTATTAAACTGAATCATTTCATGACTTAGTTAGTTTCAAAGGAAATATTTATAATACAGCAGTGTTTTGGGATATTTTCCACCTGCACTCGAAAATTCAAGATTAATTCGTGAGAATTAGAATTACCTTAATTAATGCTGGGGTTGAATTTACAACAATTGTAGAAATTAAAAACGCCATTGGCCCGTTTTCATAATTTTTGTTTTAAACTTATGCATTTAGTTATTGATTTTCTAAATTAATGGTTTTTCTGTGTATATATATTGTTAAAATATTGTTATTTGGAAAACATGAATAGTGCTGAATAAACTGTTTTCATTGGTAGGTTGAAGATAAATAATAATTGAGAAAAAAAGTAAAGTTCTTCCTTAGGCTGATCGTTAATCCTCTGAAATTTGCTTACAAAAATATAATCGTAAACAATAAATTATGGTGTCTGTTTTGGGCGAGTGAAGCCAAAGTTAATGCCAAGAATAATAGTTTGGAGAGTACTCGGGGTGAGAGACAAATTAGTGGTCTTCAATACGGTCGATATCTATATCAACAAAGCTTCAAATGCAGCTAAATTATTTATGTTTATGCATTTAATATTTATCGTAAAGGCTACGTCTGGAGAACATACGTGCGAAGTTTCAATGTCATTAATATTAGTCAATGGTATGATTATTGATATAATCACCTGACCCATTATGTACACGTATTGGTAAGCATAAACTTAGTATAGCATAGTGGAGAATAGGGAATTCATCCAGAAGACTATTTCAGTCATTATTGGGAACTCGGCAGCTCCTCCTTAATTACTCCTACGTATAAATATTTTCCATTAAATAACACTCACAGTTTAGCTGCCTTATATGTGGATAAAATGGTGATTAAACGTCTGTAACCTCGCAAAACTGCATTGAAACCTCGCACGTGTGTTTTACAAACTTGTTATTTATCATAATTAAAATTCAATAACCTTATATATATATATATATATATATATATATATAGTATCGGTATATGCCCATATACTAGGGCCCAAATGGGGCCACATCACCTTAGATTCGTCTCTCCACCTGATAAATGCAGCATAAATGCAATACAAATGCGTATATATATATATATATATATATATATATATATATATATATATATATATATATATAGTCCCTTGTACGCTTAAAATCATTCTTTGATGATGACCTCAGGAAGCAGTAACACGCCATTTAATAAAACTCACTGTAATTCAATGTTGTGTGACTGGTCGAAAAATTGGGTTCGTGCTTCATCTAAGAACACAAAATTAATTAAACAGATACCTAGTACTGTCACCCACACACAGTCAATTATTTATTGCACGTAATGTTGTAATGCATCAATGCATGCAACTGACAGTAATCTGCTATTGCAAAGCGGAATCCGTGCTTTTCATTTAGGCCACACAGTGAGATTAATAATTATTTGGTAATATCACCAGCGCAATCAGCGATGTGTAAATTGGATGGGTAAAATGCACATGGTGATGTTTGCAACAAACATTATGCGCATTATTGCCTAGTCAATGTTAATCAGACTCTTCATTCAAGACCAATTTATTGAAGACCACTCATGGTGGGAGCTGCATTTCTGCTTTGTAAGCTTCATTTGATTCTTTGCTGCCAATCTTATTGGTTGCTTAACGCGTTCTTACATGCTATCGGAAAAAGTTAAAAAGGTGTTTCTCTGGCTACAGCACTCGGGCAATGCTTCGGAGCGAACATTTGTTCCCCCTTTTGCCACCAGGTAGTTTTTTCTTCATTAAATAAATTGTATAAAGCTTGCTGCAGACACTCCAATTTAGCGAGGTCGCTGTGGGATGAAAGTCGCATATTCGCTTCTAAAAAACTTTTTGGTTTGGCAAAGCTGCCAGTTTCCTAAGATCACGCGTTTTCATGGATGCGAGCTAATTAAGCCAGTGTAAAGGATTACTCTCCTATCTAATAGACATTTCGGTTATATGGAGAGTGTACACCATTATTTTTTGCTTCGTAAAAGAATAAATGAAGAATTATCAACTATCAGTAATTCATTTTAATTAAACATTAATTGATTGCGTGGGTGGTGGTAAAAATTCTTTAAATCAAGCGTTCGAGCTTGAAGTAAACACCAATCAAATTTTATTTACCCAGTCGTAGAACAAGGTAGCAAAATAAATAATAGATATTTGATTGTTCGTTTGCTATGAGTTTGTCTATTAAATTTACGTTCAGCAGGCGTTTTGTTTTATAAAAAAATATCGGTTTAGTGAGGCGACGCTGCTTAAATACTACGTCAATTAAGTATTTCAGGTAGTGTGTCTTCTGTAAGAGGTAAATTAAGAAATATCTCATTTTGAGTGGGAATGGCGGGATTGGCGGTAGTTTTGCTGTGCTGTTCTACGACTGGTTAAATAAAATGGGTTTGGCGTTTACTTCAAACTAGCAAGCTTGATTTAAATAATTCATTGTAATGTTTGCATGCATTTAAAAAAGAGTAGTATGAATGATTAAATGGAAATTTATTTTGCAGAGTTTTTCGACATCAGGTTTTAAGTTAACGCTGATTTTTCGGTCTTCATGTCTAAAAGTGGATTTGTATAACACTCATTTTTTCACAATAGATTTTTAAAATATATTTTGCCAAAAATCTTATCATCTAGCGCACAAAACGGAGTAATACTATCCGAGAGTATCAATGCGAGTATAAAGACATATTTATTAGGCTCGAAACTGAAACGGTGTACGGAAAATGTCGCTGCAAATGTCAGGCATTTGTGAAAGACGTGGTCTTAATCTATTCTGTTTCAATAGAGATTGTGAGCTTGAATAAAAACAGAAATCCCGTTCTATCCAGCCAGTCGTACAACACTGTAGAGCATGACAAAAATCGTAAGCCCCAAAGCGTTTCTGATGTAATACACTTACATGAAGAAGATTGCGAACTCTCATTGTATAAAATTTCTTAACCAATCAAGTTGTGGGCATAGGGTTCCGCGCCGGTGTCTACCAATGAGTTGTCAATAAACACAAAAGGTATGTGCACATGAGAATTAACGCGTTTTTCATGTTGAGTTTTGTCATATACGTCTAGCCGTATTAGAAAGAATTTGTTCCTAGACACGAAACAGATATAACACAAATTCATATACGTTAGTTTTTAACAATCAAGGACGTAAAAATCTGATTGGCCGACAAGCGAAGTTAGAAACAATTGTCTCTTGCGCATCATTTGTTAAATTGTTAATATGCATACGGTATTATAATATCTACGAAACAAGTTATAGACCCTACTATTACTTTAATCAAGGTTGTAATACTGATATACACGCCAGACCCATTGTGTACATACATTGATCAGTGTAAATAGAAGAAAAGGCAATTCGTCTGGTAGACCAAATTCGTTCTTATTGGAAACTGCTGGCCACGATTTGCCGTGAAAGAGCCTTGAACCGTTCGCGCAACCAATGTTCGTTTAACATAATTACTATGTCCATTTTTTTCTCGGAGCCAATCTCGATTTCGAAATCCGTACTTTATAAATTAGATATGCGGCTCTCACCTCTAGTAGTCTCGCATACATTGTACTTGATTGGAAATATTGGCTACAAACATTCTCTGCAGTTCGAACATTAACTTTTTGCAGCTTTCGCCACAATCATTGATTGCGCGGGTGGTGGTAACAATTATTTAAGCCAAGTTTGCGAGACTGAAGTAAACACCAATCCCATTGTATTTAACCCGTGGTTTTACAACATAACAAACCTACCGCCAGTCACACGTACCGACGGGTTCCGTATTTCCATGATCATCATCAGAGTACGACAGCCAACGGACTAACAATGATCAAACCGCAAAGAATATATATGAAAAGCGAAATTAGATATGCGGCTCTCACGTCTAGTTGTCTTGCATAAATTGCATTGACGTAAAATTTCGGCTGCACTATTTCTATGCAGTCACGAGCATTAACTTTTTAAAGTTTCCTACACATTTATGTAGGTAATACAATTAAAAAGTCATTGACTACTTGGGTGGTTGCGAAAATTTATTAAATCATGTTTGTTAGCTTGAAGTAAACACTAATCTTATAATAATTGTACTTTTGACAGCCAGATCTCATTCTTGCAACTGAAGTTTTGATAGATAGACTGCATCATACACGAATACGTGAATGTATGTAACTTTAACAATTAACTTTTTTATTAATTGAACCACTCTTATTTTTATCGCTCTAAGTGAATAGTAACATAGAATTTCTCAATTATATGTCAGACTGAATAAACGTAGAATGCAGATTCTCTTCAAATCTATTCGATATGCATTTTTTGGCTTCGTTTGAAAGGCAGGTGTGAAAAAATTGTTTAAGGGCTCGGCGAATTCTTTTCAAAGGCAAGTTCATAAACAATGATCCAGCAGAATTTGATGGCTCATAATTTTTTTTCTAACGGAATTGGTGGATCACTGATATTTCGCAACATTAATTTAGAGAGTGCCAGATGGGTAGCATTATGTAAAAGCGAATTATTCATTGTAGTTTATAGGGAATCAATAAGTATACTATAGAGAGTGAATATAATAAAAACGTTTATGGTTAAGATATTTCCAGCTCGAATGCAGAATAACGCTCCGAATTGACTATGGTTTCGGATAAATCGATGAGAAATGTATCTCAAAACACTGAATGATATGTTAATTTATGGATTTTATGGAATTTCGTAAGATTACTTAAAATTTTGTTCATTGACAACTGATATCACAATTAATAAATAAGTTTTCACTTTCGAAACAAAAAATGATATTCGTAATCGGATCTTTTACATTTTACTCCAATTCACAGTTTTATTTACGTAACTTTCAATTGGTTTATTGAACAGAGTTTGCTGAATTCTTGTTTTTCTCTGCCTATGCGTTACATTTTTATTAATTATCTATTATTAAATACGTGTTATTATTTAAATTGGTATTTTATTTTATCAGTGTTTCTGTAACAGTGGCGCGTTTGTGAATTTTTTTGTCATTCTAAATCTACGTTTTTTTCTATTTTCTTTGACTTATTTTTAAGCCAAATAATTTATGACAAGCCCAAGCATTTCATGAATAAATAATCTTCTTGTTTCGTGTCATAGATTTGTGCTCAGTTAGATAATCCGTTTCTTAATTAATATTCTTTGGAGTAATGACGTTTCTTTTTGGAAAATTATGGACTCCTTTGGTCTACTAGAATCACATTCCCATGTAAAAACCATGCCTTTATGAGTATATATATTATCATAGCACTTATGGGCATCTGTTTATTTTAGAATTCCGTTCAAATTGACGTATGTGCCCCCCATTAAGCTTTCTAATGCTCTCAGATATTTGGGAATAATAATAAAAAACGGTAACATTTACATAATTTGCAACTCCGTTAGATGCAACAAAACAGACAGTTTCAAAAGGAATGACTTGCATATCATATTAGTATTGGAACTCCGTTGCATTTAGACTAAAATTATGTTTCCTATCAATCGAAGCAGATCGGTATATTTCTAATTAAAGAATGAAATAATGGCAAAACAGTTTTATATTATGTGATAGGTACAGCGCAGCTAGCAAAAATCAGTTTAAATAGGACTTTAATTATATGGAAAATTAAGTATGAAAGCCGGTATAATCTAATGTGCAGAGGCGTTTTGTGCCTACAAGCGACTCATCAGTAGGAGCCGGCATTACGCCATTTACTTAATGTATATTGAAGTGAGAAATGCGGGACAATTGAATGGTACAATCTCCAATGCGAATGTGTAAACCTACAATAGTAGAGCTAACTTCATATAAAGTCTTCGACAATAAGACTTCAAAGACAACTCACTATCTATACCATATATATTGATCGTTTCTATTTTCACCATTTTTTAAAATGTAAGAACAAAACAACGTACTCCATGGAATAACATTTATTAATAAATCTTATTTCTACCAGTATCTACAGCCATTGTTCTGGATTCGTTAGTATATTCGTTCATCCAATCCCACTGTACATTTGTAGTAACCAATCTCCTCTTCGTTGTGCTAGACTTTGTTTTGCGAAATTTAGAACACTACTTTTGCGTAACGTCATTGGTGTGTCATCGCTTTCATTGTAATTGCGTCCGCAATTGATGTATGTGTCGTATTTTGCAAAGCGTTGGCTATTTATAAAGGCATATCGGTTATGTGTCTTTGTTCCAGTCCAATTTAATTTCTTTCTGAATTATTTTCTACACGTTTAAGCAGGGCTCCAGCTTATTTATTGCTATAGCTTCAAAAGACACAAGCATTTTTTCTGTTTT